>JASDQU010753273.1:46554-83842 GCA_032191745.1 Picea mariana | reverse complement strand
TTGGATAGGGCGTTTGATATGAAGGATCTAGGAGCAGCAAAACAAATCTTGGGCATGGAGATACACAAAGACAGAAAAAATGGTAAGTTGTGATTATCACAACAGAAGTATGTGGAGAAAATACTTATGAGATTCGGTATGAATAATATGAAACCCATACAGATCCCTTTGGCTTCCCATTTCAATATTTCTTCAGGTTTATGTCCTAGTAATGACATAGAAAAGGATTATATGTCATGTGTACCATATGCAAATGTAGTAGGAAGTTTGATGTATGCGATGGTGAGTACTAGACCATATATTTCACATGCAATTGGTGTTGTCAATAGATACATGGTAAATCGAGGTAAAGAGCATTGGGCAGTAGTGAAATGGGTGCTTTTGTATCTTAGATGAACAATTAATTATTTTATCACCTATGATGGTTCCAATGATTCAGTCTGTGGTTATGTAGATTCATATTTTGCATGTGACTTGGACAAAAGGAGATCCACTTCAGAATATGTCTTTACTATTGCAGGAGGACTTGTTAGTTGGATGTCAAAGCTTCAAAACTTAGTTGTTTTATCCATTATTGAGAAAAAAATATATGGTTACTTCACATGCATGTAAGGAGGCAATTTGCTTAAAAGGTTTGTTGGGTGAGTTTGGAAGGATGCAGGACAAGATGAAAGTATTTTGCCATAGTCAAAGTGTTATTCATTTGGATAGCAATCCAACTTATCACAATAAGATGAAGCACATTTCTATCAAATATCACTTTGTAAGATAGGTTGTTGATGAAGGGGGAGTGGCTCTGGAAAAGGTCCAAGTTATTTAATTCAGATTATAGATTATTGCCTTTGATAAACCTCTCATCTTCATGTTCTTCAAAATATAGACTTAATCATGAGTTTTCTTAAAGGCAAGGAAATATATGATATATTTGTGAATGTCCTCTTAAACGCATAATATATTTTGTCTCCTTCTATGGTTGCAGAAATAGGTTAGCATGATATCCTTTCTTCACGATTGCTCCATCATTGAGGTGCACGTGGGGGAATCCTTTCATCTTCTTCCCCTTTTATCCTTCCCTTTATTTATTGAACTTTCCCTTTATTTTCTTCTATTAATTTCTCTAACTAAACCTCATAGTTGGATTTTGTTAGTCGATAGCTTTCCAACGGCTATAACCATAATTAAATTTGACTTTCAGATCAAAAGTTATGGAATCTCGAACTTTCCAAGGCTTCACTCACTTTTTCTCACCCCATTTCCACGTGGCACCCACGCGACCCTCTCTCACTTGTGCCATTCAATGTAGCGATGATGTGGCACCTATCACATGTCCTCATTGTTATCAGGATTTATCTCGGTTCTTCTATCCATCCTACACCACTTCCCCCGACAACAACGCCTTATACCTTATCATAATCAGAACTTCGTTGTTTCGCAACACTTGGACACTTCAATCCCATCTTCTGACAACGACGCCACTTGTCCTCATTTGTTGTCAACGATCCTCTAATTTGGTGATCCCATGTCGTCGACAATCCCTCATCAACAACGCTCCTTCCAACCTTACTCCCGCTCTCTAGACCTCTGATTGCCATCTTTCGACAACAACACCACTCTGATGAACGACTGAGATCTCTCTTCCAAAAGCTCCAAAGGCTAACATTACCTTGGAGATTCTCCCAGCCGAACCTAGGAGCACGAAACCTCTACTTGTCTAAATTACTCTAATTTTATCTAATTTGTAAGTATTTTATTTTATTAATTTTTGTAAATAATTTTTATAAATATTTATTTTTAATTTTACATATATTTTTTTTATATTATTTGATTTTTATTTTAATTCTAATTTATTTTAGTTTTAATTTTAATTTTGATTTTATTATGTTATTTGGTAAATATTTTAATCTTATGTATTTTATTTAAATGTTTTTTATTGTAATTTTAATTATTTTTGTTAACTATACATATTTGATAAACTAACATAATTAAAATTTACATATTTCATGTCAAATAAATAAAATAAATGAAAAAAAATCAAAACTCTAATTTTAATTTAATTTCTACATTTTTATTTTCACTTTTCCTTTCTTTTACTTTTTAAAAAAACATAAGTTGTATATAGTTATTCTCAGGCCTTATTTTCTTGGATTTCCAAGAAAATAGGGATTTCCTAGAAAATAGGGATATTTAACTTGTAATGCATAATATTTTAATGTTGCATGGGGATATTAATTAAATGATAATAAAGGAAAATATGAGAAGGGAAGGTGTATGAATTTCATTGTGAATTACCACATGTTACATCTCGTTGAAACATTACCTTAATTCTTATTTTGAAAAGTCTACATGAAAGATGGAATATTTTAATGTTTTAAAAAATGTTGTTTTTTCACGTAGATATGGTCGGGAGTACAAGCTTGGGTGAATCATCGATGTGTCGTCGTCAATGATTTCATCATAGTTTACCGCACCCACACCTACCCAAACATCAACGACCCGATGAAACTTTAAGACATTATTTTAATACTTAATTTCTTTCAACGTGGTCAAGTGAGGGTCCTCAGGTGTGGTGTGTCGTCCGCGATATGAAGTCATCGAGCAAAGTGGAGAGTCAGTTGGTGAGTTGAAGTGTGAAATCTTGACGACGATGATGGCTACGTGAGGTTATATATATATANTTTTTTGTTTATTTCATTTATTTAATTTTATTTGTTATTTGATTTTGATTTTATTTATTTATTTATATTTAAATTCATTTTTAGTTTTTATAGGTTAACTAGTTTTCCGTAAAATAGATAAATAAGAAACATGAATTGGCCTAATCATTAAAAATGTATGTTTCGTCCTCAAAGGTTATAGGTTCAAATCCAGCCGGGGGTAGGGTAATTTCGGTAAAAAAAAATTCATTAGTTAAAGGTAAATTTTGTTTTTAACTATGTAAAATAATGTAAATAATTTTATTAATTATTAATTATTATTTTATTTTTTATTTTCGTTATTTTAAAAAATAAAGGAAAATTGGAAAAAATCATGCTACAAGTCCTTAGTCCCATGCCACTCAAGTTCTATTCCAACTACCCATAGGGGTTAGTCCGGCCAGGCCATTTCCTTACTAAATACTGATCTTTGATCTCTTATGCGGGTGGGATTCCTCTTTTTTGCAAGTTCAAAAATCAATAGTTTAGATTAACACATGGGCTCGATCAATGACTTTTGAGTGACGATGTTTAAACGACCATAATTGTTTCTACAGGTGTCGAAATGAGGCCCGTGATACCTCATTGGAAAGGTATCAAACAAAAGAATGTAGTAGTATAGGTCTCTAGGCCATACAATTGATAGAGGATGATAGAAAATGTAGAAAACTGCAGACCACGAATTCAAAGGAAAAAATGGATGTGTCAACTTCAAATAGTCGTATCTGGAGCTACAAGTAACGAAATCATGTCCAAAATGGCTTGATGGAAAGATGAAGGAGAGACGAATAGGTTGGGATAAAACGTGTTGGTTGATGCTAAGCAAAAAAGGTACGAAAATTCAAAACACAGAAGGAACTCGAATTCCAATGAAGAACCCATTATGCATACTTCAAATAACTATATCTCAAGCTATAGGAAATGAAATCAAGCCAGCGATAGCTCGATGGAAAGTTGAGATAGAGGAGAATAATCCAGAATTATTTAATTCAGCAGACCAAAGCCAAAAATGCCCAGAACGACCCAAGAAATTTAGAAAATGACCCAACAGGCAGAGTGAATAATAAATTTAAATAGATATCATTTATAAATTGTCATAGGCCGAATGTTTCCACCTAGGAGTCTCTTTAGCTCTCATTTGTAACTCCCAAATCTAGATTTTCAAAATGCAAGAGAAATTTGAAATGTAAAAAAGACAAAATTAGGGGAAAATGAAATGAATGGCCATAACAGTTGAAGAGTCTCTCTCTTGTTTTATAAAAGAGAGCTAGTTGAATGTATAGTGGCTTTTTTCCTTTGTAACAAAAGATGGTACTATTACTTCTAAGTAATAAAGAGCAGGAGGAATTTCGGAAATTGGTGATTTTGATGAGTGTATATGAGACTAATCTTTATGCATTTTTCTTCTGCTTGAGTAGATATTGTTTTGTTGTATGAATTACTTCTGCACTCTGTTATGTCTGCTTATGCTATCACTTGTTTCCTTGTGGGTATAGAAATGATGTTATAGATGCATTGCAGAACTAATTGTCTGTGTATTTGTAGGATTGTTGATATCACGTATCATTAACATACATGATTTTTTTCTGATTCTAATGATATTATCTCTCGTTGTACTCGCTCTTCTAGTTTTTCTCCCGGGATAGATTAGAATTAACTTAGATTAGATTAGTTTTTTTACAATTAGATTAGCCTTAGGATTATTTAGAACTATTTGGGGGGAGTTTGTTGTCTTTCCCCTTTTATTTCTTTTAATTTTGAGCATTAACAAGGCCCATAAGCACGCAGGAAATACTACAACAAACGAGAGTGGGTCTAATTGGGACCTACCATCGGACGTTCTCCCTCATTTTCTTGACATGTCATTCGGACCCGTCAACACCCTGCTAAAACTTGTTGAGAAATTTTTTTCATTGATGTCAAAGTGGCAATGATGATGATGATGTGGCAACAATGATAATGATGTAACAATGATGATGATGATGATGTGGTAGTGAAAAGGGAGATTGTTTGAGTAGTGAAAAATCCTTGAAGAGCCTTGAAGGAGCCTTGACATCAATGTATATAACTCCAAAGTGGTCCCCTTATGGCATAGCTTTTAAGCATGGACCTCACGGGATGAGATAACATGTGGTTGTTTCCACATGCCCACTTTGATTTGTACATAAATGGAGCCTTGAGGGAGCCTACAAGATGTCCAAGATAAATATTACAAGCCTACGGATGTCAAAGATAAAGATTGTGATCCAGATTATACTGAGAATGAAACAAGACAAAAACAAAAATATAGTAAGAACACATAAGTACAGTGAAACCTAACTTCTATTAATGAATAAGATAGAAAAACATTATAGAACACAAACTAGTAGAATGGGGTAGTTTATCTCTGAAAAAAAAGAGATGTTGGCTACGCTTCATTCACAACAAGCTTTACATCACACTCCATTGCATGCTTAAAGGGCCTCCTTCACCTCAATAATATATGAGAGAGTGAGAGGAGAATAATTCCCATGATGCATGTGGGATAAATTTGTCTAATTTTACAAAATTCCATAGGCATGTAAAACACTATGACTTCTCGGGTGGTCACCCATCCTAGTACCACTCTAGCCTAATCATGCTTAACTATGGAGTTCTAATGGGATCGCTTGCATTAACGATATGTTTTAAGCATGTACATAATACCACTAGGAAATGATTACACGATGTTTGTAATTAACAAATGAAGATGGAATTACACTCCATTCCCTGTCAAAAGGGTGAATATTATGGTTTATCAAAACCATAGGATTGAAATGTTGATTCAATGGAAAAGGTGGACGGCCACCGAGATCCACCTGGATCATTCCTCCTCCATTAGGAAGCAATGATACCCATTGCATCAAGTTCCCTCGGGAGACGAAAAAAATTATGTTGAATCTAAACCTTGATGAGTCGGTTGTCTTGTTGAAGTAGATGTCATGCTTGTACTTTTCATGTGGAAGGATGTCATGAAACTGTTGGAGGTCTTAGATCCGTTCAACAGATCTAGCTGCATGATCTAGTTGCATGATATGCCTTGGTCTGAGTGTGGGTGGACTATGTCGATGAAGATGTAGCGAGAAGAGCTATATCAATGGGGGCTAATGGTTGGAACCCCAAGCACACCTAAAAAGGGTCATAGCCAATAGAGTTATGTTGAACATATGGAAGTTTTTCATTCTCTTTGTGTTCCTCTACAATCTTGTTGACCTGATTCTACTGGATAGAAACGACTTGGGCCAAGGTTGTAGTGGCCATAGTGATCTTTTGTTCATTGTTTGACTGGATCGTGAAGAGGGAAAACTTTGTGGCCAGAGAGATTACTTTGCAGCATTGTTTTTTTGAGATCAATGAAGTGGAAGTAGTTGGAGCTACCTTTGGTACCCTGTAGATATGACCTCCCAGAGTAACAATGACACTACGGTGATGAGACTCATAGATATCATGACGTTTCCACATATATGGTTGTCCTAAAATAACATCATAGACTTCAAGTGGATCAACATCACACACTACCTCATCCTTGAAGGGTTTGATTCCATAAGACAGGTGACATTGTTGGCTGACATGAGTGTCTCGTCCCTGGCTCAACCATCCGATGGTGTATGGTTGGGAGTGTGGCATTGTTGGTAACTTCAATATCTTGACAACCTTGGCTGAGATAAGGTTCGTTTGACTCCATGTTGGCAGTAGGCCGAAGTGGAAAGAAGGATGATCGTGGGGAAAGAAATCGTGCAGAAACGGAAGTAATAGTTGGAGGGAAACACAGGACGCATGCATGCAAGAAAGCGTGCACAAGGAAAGCGACAGCTGGAAGGAAGAACAACACACATGCATGGGAGGAAGACCTAACTGTTGATATCCCATTTTTTCACTCACCATACATCTCTTTTGGCCATTTACCCCCATACCTAGGCATTGAAATCCAACTTATTACCTCTTATCATTACCTATTTGCTTGCCTAAAGATCTAGATTACAACATGAGGTTGAAGTTGTTTATTTCGATAATTTCTTAAGTTCTTGATAAATTAATTAGGATCGTTTAGCTATTTGTTTACCAATGATAAAAGACACTTACCTTTTCAATGCAACAGTTTTTCCCGCACTATTCCTGGCTTTCTAGTACCTACGCAGGCATTTCGGTACCTAAGGTTGTAGCTTCTCTTAGTTGTGCGCACCCAGGATGGAGTTAGCAACATGGGTATTGTTCTTATGATTAAGGTAATGGTTGTTGATTGTTTCCCTTGTGCCCAACAGTCTTCTATTTACACATGGATCGACCCACAAACAAATCTTCTAGAGTAGCACCAGATCGGGGTCCGAACTCAGCATAAGACGATATCTAAGATGGTTGTAATGATTTCCTAAGATAGAGGAAATCGTGGTTAGTAAGATCTTCTAGTTTTGTTAAGTCATTTTTTGCCCTGAGTTCCCGAGAACTCGAAAAAGCAATGTAATCTGATATACTCAGAACCAGATATATATGAGGGGGTTCGCTCTGTGTAATTTTTAAGCTGTACATATTCTCTGCAAAAGTGAATGAAAAGTTGTGTTATTCATTTCTTATCTTGATATTATGATGAATGTGATGTGAATAAAGTAAGGGTTTATGTGTGATATTAATTAGGTTTTGATTGATCCTTGTTCATAAGCGTGGTGAGTTACTGAATCGTTTTTGCTCACTACTTGGGAAGGCATGGGCCCACCTCCCCTAGTAAGTTGAGTTATCTGTATATTACATGTTCTTTACTTTGTTGTAGTTGTATTTTCGAATGGATTGGTGTGGAGAGATTTTTAGATCCTAAGTTTTTCTTGAGGTTTTGTGTGTCCTATACCCATTGGGGATTTCTCTTAAGCTATGATTCAGATTTCCCTTAGTACTATGGAGAAGCTTTCATATGAACACATAGATTGCAAATGAACGATTATGTGCATGTATTTCACTAAAGTATATCTCCTTCTCTTTAGACACTTGAAGGCCGCATATGTTCCAGTATTTATTTGTAGCTTACTTAATCTCAAATACCTTGTTTAAATACTTCCCATAAATGATGAATAAGTAAGCACTCACCTCATTCATTGAATAAAATTGAATTAAGATATAGAATTCATCTACTGTGTATGTGACAACTTGGGGTTATAATACGATATGCACAAGATTGATTCTAAATTAACAAGGGCTGGTTTATTGAGCACATTCTAACGATTTGAAATGATATGTATGATCACGCTGAGACTTCCATAACTCATATCTATTCACAGGGAAATACTTCATCATTTATTTTCATATAAGAAGAATTAATATTAAATATAGAAGCTTTGTGATGACCTGGTCACATCTTAATAAACTTTGAATACATCTTTTAATGTTGAAAGAATGGATTGTATCTGCAGAATAATCAGTTACTATATTCAGACCCTATGGTATTGAGGGCATAGGTTGTTAATGAGACTTTGTCTTTGGGGGTTTGAATTACTTGCTTGTTATGCATGGTGTGACCTCTAGGGGTATTGTAGCAACAGAGAGATAACATTTCAGGAGCTAAGAGCTTAGTTTAAATGCATGATGTGTGTTTACATTCGAGTGTAGCTATTGATTAGTGCACAAGCTACGTGTTTAAATTCTTCACTGAGAATTGCAAGTGTTCCCAGAATATAGTTACTTTGCTGCTTCATCAAGTAAAGTGTCAAGCTTTGTGGCAAGACTCTTTCAGAGTCATTCCCCTGTACACTGGCTATTGTGTGTGGGTAAGAATGCAGTGGCACCCTGTAGTCTGTCATGCTTGTTATGAGGTAAGCCTCTTAGGTTAAGAATAGGGTTGGTTATTAGGGAACATTCTCCAGCTGATTAGTCTCATGATAGGTCAATAACATAATCACATGGAGACTTGAGTGGATCCATAAAGTTGGTTGATATAGACATCTGCTTGGGAAATTGTTTTTTTGTTTTCATTAATCAATAGATGGTTGTTTTTTATAGAATTTACATGATCGATTACTTAGTTGATTGTTAAGTTTCAGTATAGATTAATGATAGTTTGGTTCGAGTTTTTGCTTGATTAAGTGATTTCCTAGTCCTCTTTCTCCTGGAAAGACAAACTAGGGTATACTTTTGTCAGTTGCCTGCACATACTGTGTCTGCAGTCCATTAGTTTACGAACCTGGTTGACAATTTATGTGGGAATTTATTACATCTATTAAATATCCCAACACCAACGTCGGTAGGGTTAGGGATTTTGTAATACATTGTAAACAACTGAAGAGCTCGATAGATATAAATATAGATATGTAGGTATAATAGCGGTTCCAGTTTTTGTTGTGTAAGGTTGGTTCTTGATTAGTTTGTCTTTATATTGTTCATACCAGATATGTACGAGTCGAAGCGATATGTAATATTGTTATGAACTATTTTGTAAGTTGTTGAGTTGGAACAAAGGAGAAAAGGAAGATCTGAGGATTAGATCGCAGGATGTGGAGCCTAGTGCAATCTAGGTCACCTCACATAGATCTTACTCATCTAATGAGAATTGTAAGTGTGTGGCGCTGGAGATGCAGAACTACCATAATAAAAGAGCCAAGAGTCAAATCTTTGTGGACGTAGCCCGGGGGGTGAACCACGGTAATACATGTGTAATATGATGAATGCATGTATGTCTTTACTTTCTTTTAGCAGTTAATTGTTGTGCTTAATGAATGAGTTATTATATTGTTATGAAATACGTGGCGTGGTAAGGGAATAACTGTGAAGACAGTGCCTAATCACAAATAATAGCAAGATATCGTTACGGTTTATAGTATATGGATATGAATACTAAACCCCTATCTCATACTCAATCATACTGTAAAGTTATCTCGAGTGAGACTGTGCAGCACATTCTGTGCATTGTGTTGCCTTTTGGTTCACCAGGAGGGCCGATAGTTTTAGAGGCTTTGTTGGAAACTCGAAAGACATGAACCCTGGGTCAATAAATTAGACGGTAGACAAGAAAGAAGAGAAGTAACCAACAAATGGTTTTGTTGTCGTGTTGGTAGGAATGAGAGAGGACCGAGTAAGTGAGATAGACTGAGCGAGAAGAGAACGAAGAAAAGAAGATAGAAATGAGCCACTAGAAGGGAATGTTGAGACTGTGGAACCCCACTAAAGAATAAATCGAAGGTTGGTTGAGAACCAAAGAGCTAGATTTTGCACAAAAAGACAATAGAAACCCTAGAATCACACCTCAAAAATATCTGGACAACTACATGTTTACTGATTTACATGAAGTCTTTTTCTTTGATTTTCCGCATCTACTGCAGGAGTGGATAATAAGGTTGAAGGATAACCACGCAATGAACCGGATTCGATAGCTATATTGGACTCCAGTATAGATTGAGCAGCTACAGCAGGTAGACAACAAACTCACCCGCGCAGTAGAATTTTGGCTTGACAATATTGTTGCAGGGTTCATAACAGAGTTTGTAGTTGACACAGCGAATTCATACAACCCAGCAGAGAAAGAATTTCTACATGGACCTCGAGGCAGGTACATTTGATCACTGTATACTTCTATTAAGATATTGTTATATAACAAAGGTGTAATGACAATGGAATCAGACAACTAAACTTCCCTGCGTGCATGGGGGGAAAGGAGGAAGCACTGACAGAGAGGGGATAAATGGAAGGAGGTAGAGATAATGGAGAGAAGGAGGAGAAACCCTTGGACCCGATCATGATGGATGACGACCAGATCAAGTGGATCTTGATGTTATCAGGAAAGATGTGTAGCAGAGTACCCTACCAATATAAGGTGAATACCAAGAAGAGAGTTGTAGCCACGAGGGAAGGATTGGCGAGTGATGAGGAAGAGGTAGAGGATCTCCAGGCTATGGAGTAGATTGAGGAAATCCTGCGTGCAACATATGAGAGGAAAATGAGAGGTCCAAGAACAGGAGGAGAAGGAAGCCATCCTATCCATATTAATGTCAGTGTGGAACCCATAAACCCATGTGCGACTAATACACCAAAGAGGACACCACCATTTCGACAACCGAAGTTTGGAGGAAGTCCGATAGTAGAAATCACATCTACACAAGGAGCAACAACTGGAGGAGCCAGTTCAGGCAGCACTAGTCAGTATCGACACCGCACGGAGGAGATAGTAGTTCAATATTCAGAATGGAAATACACAATCCCACTATCCAATTACCAGAATTTCGAGGAGAAGCAGCATAATACCATGAGAATCATTTGTTCATTTGTCCAAAGATCTAGGAAGCAAAACAAATCACTAATGAAGATACCAAACTCGCACAGCTAGTAATTGCGCTAAGAGACCGCACACTAGACTGGTACATGAGTTTAGACACAAACAGTGCCCCGGGAACAACAAGCACACCAGTCGACATTAAGAAGTTACTGATTAATGAGTTCCAGAAGGCGAGCTCAGAGGATCAGTACATGAACGCGATGATCGAAATCAGATAGAAACTAGGAGAATCTGTATGGGAGATTGATCAGATATTCAAGTGATTGAAGGGAAAGCTCAAATACCTTATGACCGATATGCAGCATCGGCACCTGTTTGTCAACTCACTACTACCACATTTAAAATATCCTTTACGACAACAGAAGTTTCAGATGCATGCAGAGGCTCTGCAGGCATCCTTGCAACTGGAAGAGAATCGGTACCAGCAGACAAACCCAGCTATCAAAGAACTGAAGGAGGATTTGAATAATATAACATTTTAGATGAACCAAAATAAGAACAAAGACAAACGAGAAGTTGTTTGGTGCACCACATGCAGGATGGAAGGACACCACAAGAATGAGTTCCCAACATTCGCACAGTATATGGTAGCAGGTATGCTAAACCCATTACCAACGGGAGGGATATGGTGCGAAATATGCAAGAAACTGGGCCACGACCCTTACCACTGCATGATGATGTAGAAATACCAAACAGTTCCAAAGAGTTCATACTGCACCTTTTGCAAATTAGTGGGCCATGACGATAGAGATTGTAGAACTATGGAGTTGATGCGGGAAAGAACATCATATGCATATAGGGTACAGGCCGAAATGATGACTGGGAAAGAAGCACCACAGTTCCATCAGGCCCCAGCTCCATACAACACTGTGCAACAACCATACAATAATGTGCAACCGCAGTACAACCCTACACAACCCCAGTAAAATATCACGCAGTACAATCAGGCATCATAGTATAACACGTTGAGAGGTGATCGAGCAAGATACCGAGGAGGAGGACAAGCCAGAGGAGTTTTCAAACAAGGCAAAGGGCCAGTCAAATGCCACAATTGCCAGCAACCGGGACATTATGCATGGGAATGTCCACTTCCACCAACAACTTGTATGTATTGTCGCGCATCGGACCACGATACAAAGAAATGCCTGACACTACTAGTAAAGATTCAAGAAAAGAGGAACCAGGACAATCAAAATGTCCAGTGGATTTCAGCCGAAGTAAGGGATGATGAACAAAACATCAACATAGTCACTCGTGGAGGAACGAAAACAGGAAATGACGCAGTTCAACAGGAACCAGCGCAGAACCAATGGGTAAAGAAGAACACTGAACCAAGAAAGCAGTTCAACGTGCAAAAGGAAAAGGAGATCTTTAAGGAGGCCAGACAAGAATTTCAGAAGGAAGGCATAGCGTCGACTTCAACTGCGCAGCCATACAAGGAAGCACCAGAATATGAGATGCCTCCATCATTGGATCATACTGGTGAAATGCAGCCCATGGGACAAGTAAGTACAATCAAAGGATTTTTGCAATCATGCGTGAAGGTGTTAAGTGATCCATCATCTGTGAAAATATTGCAAAACATACTAGAGAATTTTAATTCAAAAGTGAGACGGATGAAAAAATAGAACCAAAAATCGTTAACCACCTACACACAAGAAGAAGAACAAGTAGGGAATTTAGACTGAATGCTAACATTGGGGATTTCAACATGGGAGACATTATATTAGATCTAGGTTCATGAGTGTATGTATTACCAAAGAAGACATGGAAATGCATGGGAGAACCAACACTGGGATACTCAAATGTCCAATTGAAAATAGCAAACCAGCATAAAGTCCTAACAATAGGTAGACTGAAAGGACTGACAGTAGATCTTGATCGAATGCGCACGAAAGAAGACTTTGAAGTCATTGAAATAGTAGACGACACAACACCTTACCCGACATTGCTTGGTCTAGATTGGGTGTTTGACAACCAGGCCATAATCAATTTGAAAACTAAGAAAATGACATTTGAATCTAGAGAATACAGGGTCATGGCACCATTAGATCCATCAGAAGGGGAGAGGTTCATAGAACCCACTTGTCTGGACTTAGAGGAAATTGACCAATTGTACAGAACAGCTGCGCACGAAGAGGATTACGTAAACCCAACTGCAGATGGGGTACTCAGTTGGTAGAGAATTACTTCATGTGCAATAGACTCAGACACCAGGTTGGAAAACTGGAAGCAGAGGTTACACGAAGTATCCACGAGAAGATGTGCAAGGATAGACCGCGCAGTAAGGTGGGTAGGCACAGAAATCAGAGAACCACCCAGTTTCCATGGACTAAATGATCTGGAAACATTCCTAACACAATACGAAGATGAATTCTTTGAGAATTAGAGACTGCTAGCAATGGAATTAGCACTAAAGGCCACACCCGCAAGATGGTGGGGTGCACACAAGGAGACAATCACATACTGGTATCAATGTAAGCAGTTATTGTGCATAAGGTTCGGCGCAGAACATAAAAACAACAAACAACATATATATGAAGGACATGGGACACCAACGGAACACTTGAAGGCATGTAAAACATTGTGGACGATGACACCACCGGAGGAATGGCCTCATCACTTCATACACACTCTCGAAGGCATACCAGTGAATTGGTACACAGACCAAGAATTGCACAAAGAAACTACGACATGGAGGACACTACAACAGAACTTCACAATCACTTTCTCATTCGAACATAAGAACTCCAACATAGACACTGTTAGTGTCAGAATTCACTCCTGGATTGCAGCAGGAGCAGAGCCCAACGCCCATCAGTTTATGTCACGATTTGTTTATATAAGGGGTGATCGAATGGAAGTTAACTCAAAAAAATATTGTTCTAACTCCGAAACTAGGCCAAGTATGCATGGGCAAGTGAGGTCTTAGTCAAACTTCAGACAGTGAGTTGTAGTAAAGGTGAATAGGAGGAAGACTTGTATGAGAGAAATGCAAAGGTCTATCGTAAACATCAGGTTTCTAACAGACTGTAGGAGAAAACATCTAAACGCAAGATATTCTTACATTCAAACACAGAAAACCAGAGAATACAACAATGCAAAAATAAATCCTTTATCATAACATAATTGTAATAATTCATGTGAATCAGTCAATCATGAACTCCCTCAGTATGAGATGAAAACTAGATGGGGTAAGAAAACTGTCTGTCATTAAACAAGAAATCTTACATACAGATGCATAACCAGAGAACTAGAGACATCTACTAAAACTTTACAATCGGTAGCTTCGCTCTACCATCAATGCTTCAAAAAATGTCAAAACTAAGTACATATACTCCCAAACATTTTCCCAACAGAGGCGTCCTAGACTTTCAGGATGGGGCGTCTCTTCAATCAAATCTGACCTGCACTCCTCTGTCATACGCCATCTTAACTCTGCATGGCTCATGCTAAGGGGTAGTTGAGCCCTTAAATGCTAAGTTAGCGTGCGTAGGCTTCCCTGGTGAGTCGAGGACTCGGCATGGCTTCTGTGGAAAAAACCAGTACAGAGGACCATCTCGGTCAGACTTCCTACCGAGACATCCATACCTTGCAATTAATGAGTGAGGCGAGGTTTCAACCACCCTCTCTCTTCTTCATTTACTCCGAGCAAGTATCAGGGTTGAGATCAAGTTGAACTGGCACCTGGAGAACACGATGATCCCTTCTGCAGCTAAACCCGGCGCTTCGGCCCTTTGCGCAGCTCTTTCTATCGCCCCCAAGCGACTATAGGCTATGACCTTGTGCCTATCTTCAAAGGCGCTTTAGGCGTTTCGGGGTTCGTGGATAGGAAGGAGCTGATCCTTTCTCTTCAAAGTCGTGATGGGCGAAATGTCGAGAGGGCCTAATTAGGCGCCACGCGTCCCTCTCTGATCTGACGGTCCTGAATTAATTCGGCGATACTGTGGGCCCCAGTCCCGGATTCCTTCAACACTTCGCATCTCGCGGATGGGAGGGAGCTACTCCTTGTGCTTCAAAGTCACGATGGGGGAAAAGGCGAGGAACCTAATCGCGCACCATGTGTCTCCTTGATCAGACGACCCAGAACACTTTCGTATTTCGCAATCTCGCGAGTTGGAGGGTAGAGCCTTCGTGCTCCCCTTTTACGAAGTTCTGAGACGCGAGATGGCGATACGAGTGTAGCTCTTTTTATTGTTGGTGCCCTCCACACATAACCGTCGACCAGGGCCTAAGTGCTAATGCCCCTCACAACTCGTGACCTCGCGAGTTGGAGTGTCGAACCTTGGCACTCTCCCTCCGTGAAATCCCAAGAGGCGATGTCTCTTTTTCTTTCCACAATTCTCGCAACTCGCGATCTCGCGCAACCAAAGGATATGGTCCGCCCTCCAAACTCATGAACCCCGAGCTCAAGAAATGAACCCACGCATCAACTGATCGTGATCAACGACTCTCATTACTTTGCGAGTTCTCCACGGAGAATTCTGACCGTTCACCTCTTTGAAAACTTTTGCGCTCTACTGGGTGTGACTCGGCTGACTGCGATTACCCAACGACCGTGGTTCTACTTTGTCAATTGATCCTTTCCATTGAAATCAGACTGCTCGCTTGCTTGATTGGTAACCAGAAACGAGATTTTTCTGTGCTACTCTTGGGTGCTTGTCGTGCAGCCTGCAGACCTGGATACTCTTACGCCCAAGACAAGAAATGTTGCTAACATTAGGCTCCATGGGGGATAGAGTCATCCCTGTGATGCTCTAAGAACTCTTTTGCAGTTACAGTGCCTGGCTATTGGGCTATGGAGTCAAGCTCAAAACATCCTGCTGGAAATACAGGCCGAAAAGTAAAAACAAAATAAGATAAACATGTATGCTCAAAGAGCTTATTTATGTACAATCCTAAACTAATAAAATACTTTGCATGGGGCTAGGTGAAAGCAAATTCCCACCATATCCATTCAAGCAGCTTCCTGAATAGAAGCTCCTTCCTTCTGTCGATGATCACAAACAGATGGTGTAGCTATGACAACAGAACGGCTACGCTCTTCAACTCCTCCTCACAGGCTTAAGCTGAGATGAAATAGGGCGGCTCCAAATTGTGAAGGAAATACAACTCCATGTATTCCTTCACAGACTCATAGGACCAGTGGAAAACTCTAGAATATTGGTGACATGCAGCCTCCTCTGCTACACAGTTGTTCACGTGTGGTTGAATATCTTTGGTAAGCACAGGTGGGTAAAAAAGAACAACTGACGTAGGCTGAGAACTCTCAGGCATTGGCTGCCTGCTGACCGGCTCTGGACAGAAAATAATATGTGCCCTCAACTACTCTTTTGGTTCTTTATCCTCTTCTCTTGGATCTTCCCCCAGGTCAGATTCAAAATCGTCATAAATAGGACCCGTGGGAAAGCTATTCTCTTCAAACGGCTGCTCGGTGACCTCTGTGCAGGCTGTAAACAACACCCCTTTTTGGTCCTCTTCCTGCTCTTCATAACTCTCCCAGGGATCAGATTCATAATCATCATAAATAGGGACCATGGGAAAGCTCTGCTCTTCCAACTACTGCTCAGATGGATGATTTCCTCGCAATTTTCTTGCTCAGTGAACAAAGGATAAGGCTCTTTAGTTGGTTCTTGGAAATCCAGCATATCGAGCTCAGAAAACTAATTCGTAGCTGTCATATGCAGGCGGGTTGCTCCTCTGGTTGGAAAACTGTGGTGTGGGACTCTGCTTCTCCTCTTCTAAATAATCATCAAAGCTTGGGACAATAGATACGTCAGGAGCAGATGGAAAGGTCTCTATCGTGCAAAAATATTCAATGATATCATGCTCAACAGGGGGGTCAAGAACATTTGCTTTAGGGCCTAGAAAATCCTCTGTGTTGCCTTCAGATTCCAACCTCTCTATCCGGGCGGAGAGATACTTCACCTTCTCCATTAGCCTACTTAGAGCATCTTCTTCCTCCCTAGGGTCTTCATCATCATCCATTGTAGAGATACCAAGAGCATCTTCTTCAAAGGCTGAAAAATCCTCTGCACATCGTTGAACTTCCCACCTATCCAGTTGGGCAGAGAGGGATTTTACCAATTCCCAAGATTCACCCAAAGCATCTTCCTCCTCCCCAAGGTCCTCATCCTTATATATTCTCTTATCCTCACAATCTTCATGAGACACAACCATATCTTTCTCACTATCCTCACATCCCCCACAACAGCTATGACAGATAAACTCAGAGGAATAAAGTTTTTGACAATGCCTATTAAAATCTGCATGAAATTCACTGAGTGAAGAAATGATAGCAGGGGAGAGAGAATGATACCATTCACGAGCATCCCCTACTAACGATAACATGAACATTTTCAGTAATACATCCTCATGATGTATCTCCCACTGATGCATGAGTTCATGAAACTCAGTGAGGTGTTGAGCAGGGTTGTCCTCTTCACGCTCTCTAAATTTGGGCAAATAATTGCTCCATTCATCTGGAGAAGGGACATCATTAGGAAAACCAGGAATAGCAGAAAAATTAAAAGGAGCAAACCTCCGAGCCGGGATTTTCTCCATATCGAACCAGTGGAGTCGCCAGGTGAAAAATGGGCAGCTTCAAATGTGTTTGGTCTTTGTTCACCATCAAAGGCCAGATCTTAATGTTGTCATTACCCAAGGGAACTTCTCAAGATGAGAAAGCAGCTGCTGAGACCTTCTCGAGAAAGATCCTCTGGGTCAGCTTTCAGGTGTGATAAAGTAGCCACAACTGAAACAGTGCTGTGGAAACCTTGGAGTCGCCATAGTGGAGTCGCCAGGTGCACAGTAGCAATCTCAATAGTTCTGATATCTTATGCACCTTCAGAATCAGTTGATTGTTGTCGTTCAATCCCAGGGAAAATATTCAACTTCATCCCTGGCAACGGCGCCAAAAATGTTAGCATCAGAAGTCACTCCTGGATTGCAGCAGGAGCAGAGCCCGATGCCCATCAGTTTATGTCATGATTTGTTTATAAAAGGGGTGATCGAATGGAAGTTAACTCAAAACAATATTGTTCTAACTCCGAAAATAGGCCAGGTATGCATGGGCAAGTGAGGTCTTAGTCAAACTTCAGACAGTGAATTGTAGTAAGGGTGAATAGGAGGAAGACTTGTATGAGAGAAATGCAAAGGTCTGTTGTAAACATTAGGTTTCTAACAGATTGTAGGAGAAAACATCTAAACGCAAGATCTTCTTACATTCAAACGCAGAAAACCGGAGAATACAACAATGCAAGAATAAATCCTTTATCATAACATAATTGCAATAATTCATGTGAATTAGTCAATCATGAACTCCCTCAGTATGAGATGAAAACTAGATGGGGTAAGAAAACTGTCTGTCATTAAACAAGAAATCTTACATACAGATGCATAACCAGAGAACTAGAGACATCTACTAAAACTTTACAATCGGAAGCTTCTCTCTACCATCGATGCTTCAAAAAATGTCAAAACTAAGTACATATACTCCCAAACATTTGCCCAACAGAGGCATCCTAGACTTTCAGGATGGGGCGTCTCTTCAATCAAATCTGACCTGCACTCCTCTGTCATACACCATCTTAACTTTGCATGGCTCATGCTAAGGGGTAGCTAAGCCCTTAAATGTTGAATTAGCATGCGCAGGCTTCCCTGGTGAGTCGAGGACTCGGCATGGCTTCTGTGGAAAAAACCAGTACAGAGGACCATCTCAAGCAGACTTCCTGCCGGGACATCCATACCTTGCAATTAATGAGTGAGGCGAGGTTTCAACCACCCTCTCTCTTCTTCATTTACTCCGAGCAGGTATCAGGGTTGAGATCAAGTTGAACTAGCACCTGAAGAACACGGTGATCCCTTCTGTAGCTAAACCTGGCGCTTCGGCCCTTTGCGCAGCTCTTTCTATCACCCCCAAGAGACTACAAGCTGTGACCTTGTGCCTATCTTCAAAGGCGCTTTCAGCGTTTCGGGGTTCGTGGATAAGAAGGAGTTGATCATTTCTCTTCAAAGTCGTGATGAGTGAAATGTCGAGAGGGCCTAATTAGGCGCCACGCGTCCCTCTCTGATCTGACGGTCCTGAATTAATTTGACGATACTGTGGGCTCTAGTCCCGGACACCTTCGTCACTTCGTGTCTCGCAGATGGGAGGGAGCTACTCCTTGTGCTTCGAAGTTGCGATGGGCGAAAAGGCGAGGAGCCTAATTGTGCACCATGTGTCTCCTTGATCAGACGGCCTAGAACACTATTATATTTCGCAATCTCGCAAGTTGGAGGGTAGAGCCTTCATGCTCTCCTTTTACGAAGTCTTGAGACGCGAGATGGTGATACGGGTGTAGCTCTTTTTATTTTTGGTGCCCTCCACACATAACTGTCGGCCAGGGCCTAAGTGCTAGCACCCCTCGCAACTCACGACCTCGCGAGTTAGAGTTTCAAACCTTGGCACTCTTCCTCCGTGAAATCTCGAGAGGCGATGGCTCTTTTCCTTTCCACAATTCTCGTGACTCGCGATCTCGTGCAACTAAAGGATATGGTCCGCCCTCCGAACTCATGAACCCCGAGCTCAAGAAATGAACCCACGCATCAACTGATCGCGATCAACGACCCTTGTTACTTCGTGAGTTCTCCACAGAGAATTTTGACCATTCACCTCTTTGAAAACTTCTGCGCTATACTGGGCGTGACTCGGCTGACTACAATTAACCAATGACCGTTGATCTGCTTTGTCAATTGATCCTTGTCGTTGAAATCATATTGCTCGCTTCCTTGATTGGTAACCAGAAACGAGATTTTTTTGTGCTACGCTTGGGAGCTTGTTGTGTAGCCTACAGATCTGGATACTCTTACGCCCAAGACAAGAAATGTTGCTAACAGACACAACCCTCAAATTAATCAGAGGAGTGATATACATCAAAGAACCGAAAATAGAATTTATCACAGAAGAGCAACAACGAAATAAGAAGACCAACAAGGAACTGTTGTCATGTTACCATGTACAGGAAGAAGCTCCAGATAAAGATGATGCACGTGATATTTAGATCGAAGAAGAAAAAGGCGAAAGCGATGTGGAAGGACTTCCCATAGAATCAGAAGTCATTTCCGCGCCATTCAAGGTAAAGAAAGTTAACATCATGAAAGCGGAGCAGCCCAAAATGGCCAGCATTGGGGACTACCAGGATGAGCAAACAGTAGAAAGTATCACAGAGTTGCTATGCAAATACAGTGACCTCTTTCCCACAACATTTACAAAGATGAAGGGCATAGTCGGAGAACTAGGAGAAATGAAGATACCACTCAGACCTGATGCGAGACCTATCAGACAATGACCCTATAGACTAAAACCCATATATAAAAAGAAAGTTAAAGAGGAGATAGACAAGATGCTCGAAGTCGGCATCGTCGAACCAGTTGAGGAGTCAGAATGGATAAGTCCGATGGTAGTGTAGGACAAGAAATAGGGAAGAGGAATCATGATATGCATCGAGTTGAGGAAGTTGAACGATGCATGCCTACACGACCTGTTCCCTACATCATTCACAGACGAAGTGCTAGAGAATGTGGGAGGACATGAAGCGTAATCACTCACTGATGGATTCTCAGGATACCATCAGATTAAGATAGCACAAGAAGATAGACATAAGACCACGTTCGCGACAGAATGGGGATCTTATTAGTACACAGTCATGCCGTTTGGACTGAAGAACGCACCAGAAATATTTTCCAGAGTGGTCATTGCCGCATTTAAGGAATTCATCCATAAGTTTCTAGAAGTATACTTGGATTATTAGACAACATATATCCTATTGAAAAACCATGTGGAAGTTTTACGGTTGATGTTAGAAAGATGTAGATAGTGCCAAATTTCACTAAACATCAAGAAATGCATATTTGGAACATCGTTTGGGATACTATTGGGCCATATAGTATGCAAACAAGGTTTATTGGTCGATCCGGCAAAGATCGCATTTATTGTTAACTTGTCGGCACCAAGAATAGTCTGTCAGCTAAGAACGACGTTAGGACACACAGGATACTACAGGAAATTCATCAAAGGCTCTACACAAATTATAGCACCCAATGAAAAGTTGTTACAAAAGGATACAAAGTTTCAGTGGAACGACAAGTGTCAACATGGTCTGGATATTTTGAAGGAAAAGATGGTTACTGCACCGATATTAGTATTTCCAAACTGGGAAAAGACATTCCATGTGCATGTAGGTGCATTAGTGATAGCACTTGGAGCTATCTTAGTGCAGTGAGGAGCGGGAGACTTGGATCACCCGATAGCATTTGCAAGCAGAAAGTTATCAGACTCAAAACAAGATTATAACATGACAGAAAGAGAAGGCCTAGCCATGGTCTATACACTACAGAAGTTTAGGCATAACTTATTAGGAAAACACTTTAATATGTTCATAGACCACTTAGCCTTGAAATACCTAGTCAACAAGCCAGTATTGGGGGGGATAATATGTCGATGGTTATTGTTATTTCAAGAATTCAACTTTGAAGTAATAGTTAAACCAGGAAAATTGAATGCAGGACCTGACCACCTATCAAGGGTCACAAATGGAGAAGAACCTACGAACGTAGAAGAAAACTTTCTGGATGCACAGTTATTCTCAGTACAGATTGTTGATGAATACTTCGTAGATATCATTCAGTACTTGACTACAAGTATTGTGCCGCAAGAATATACCACCGTGCAGAAGAAGAATCTGGTAGTTCGCGTGGTCGACTATCAACTGATTGCAGGACACTTATATAAAATGGGTGCAGATAGCATTTTGCGAAGATACGTATTAGAGCATGAAAGACCAAGAATTTTAGTAGAATCACACGAGGGAATCGCAGGAGGGCACTACATAGGTAAATATACCACACAGAAGGTATTATGTGCGGGACTATGGTGGCCAACGATCCACAGAGACTCGAAGGAGTACTGTCAAAGATGTGATGTTTGTCAAAGGGTAGACAAACCCAATAGAAGAGATGAGATGCCACTACGGCCACAAGTAACATTACAGGCATTCGAAAAATGGGAAATAGACTTTGTGGGCCCAATTAACCCACCAACCAAAAGGATAGGGGCAAGCTATATTATTACAGTGACGAAATATCTAACAAGTTGGGAAGAAGCTGCACCAGTAAAAGACTACAGCGAAGAGACAACAACACACTTTTTGTTTGAACAAGTAATCATGATATTTGGGTTCCCAAGAGTCTTGATGAGTGACCAAGGCATGCACTTCATAAACAACACCATTCACACAATGACTAAAGAGTTCGAAGTCCATCACCAGAAGAGCACACCGTATCACCCACAGGTGAATGGCACAGTGGAAGCCTTCAACAAAATCCTGGAGAATGCACTGACAAAGATTTGTAATGTCAACAGAGACGACTGGGACCTCAAAATACCAGCAGTATTATGGGCATATAGGACTACATGCAAAACGATGACAGGGCACACAACATTCAAATTGGTTTATGGCCAAGAAGCAATAGTTCCATTAGAGTTTTTAGTACCCAGCTTGCACATAGCAGCTATCACACAAATGACAGAATGAGGCATAGTACATGAGAGACTAAATCAGCTATTGACCATGGAGGAAGACTGAATCTTGACAGGATTCCACCAACAAGTGAAGAAAGCAAGAGAAAAATCTTGGCATGATCGACAGATCAAGAAGAAAATGTTCAAGGAAGGAGATCTAGTACTGATGTATGACAGCAAATCGCTTCAACACCCAGGAAAGATTAGGATGCATTGGTTAGGACCATACAAAGTAAAATCTGTCACAAACAGAAGAGTTGTACAACTAAGAGATTTAGCGGGCATAGAACTCAGAGGAATGATCAATGGGAGTCAACTAAAGTTGTATAAGGACAGTCGACCACCCACCACACAGTTAAAAAAAAAGGCCACGCAAAGTTAGCAACACGAATCCGACAAAGGCAAGGGCAACGGTTATATGCAAAGGAAAAAACAAGTGGGAAAAGGAAAAAAAAAAAACAGTACAATAGGACAACACTAGGCAGAATTAAAAACATGGCAAGGACTGATGGGACATCACATTAATCGTGCCAACTGGAGATGACAAAGAAAGCGTAATGGAAAGTACAAAACCATCGTAGATACATTGAACCCACAGTTATGGTGCATTAACCGCATAAT
This sequence comes from Picea mariana, assembly GCA_032191745.1. NCBI lineage: Eukaryota > Viridiplantae > Streptophyta > Pinopsida > Pinales > Pinaceae > Picea > Picea mariana. Next base: position 60,699 of record JASDQU010753273.1, on the reverse strand, counting down.
CGAGGAAGTGTCCTCAACAAGCTTCATGAAAATCCCATACAACACGGGAGCATGGAAACAGCTAGTCTATTCGCGAAAGGAGAACAGAGAGAGAGAGTACTGGCAGCCAGCGCACACAGAGTGAGACTACAGAGCTCATAGAAGTTCTTTGAACTTAGAAAACGTTCGACNGACTGACTAGGGTTCAAACTAGGTCATGAGGACCATTGGAAGAAAATGAAGAGCAACAGCCAGAGATCATCGATATCGACGAAAGCCCATCCCTAGAGACGATACCGGTGAATTCTACACCGATTGTGGAAGAAATTCATCAGCCACAAGCAGAGGCCATGAAAGTGGATACACCAGTAGTGGTGCAGGAGCCTCATAACGAGGAAGCAGAAACCCAAAAGGAAGTGCAACCAAAAATCACCAAAGCATCCCTGGAAGTTAATGAAATGGCAGAAAATTCGGAAGTAGCATTCGAGCCAGATGGGTCTCAAATGACCATCTCAGGACAACCAGCAGGGGAGATCGTTGAAGATGCCTCGGCTTCGCTAGCATGGCTGATAGNCAGAAATTGTTGGACCTTTGAACCAACCACCGTAATAGGAAGACAAAGTATAGATACCATGCTCACCCTGCAAGAAACCTGCAGCAAAAAATTTTCTACCACGCATACCAGATGGAGTACAAGTAGGACCGGACTTACTGGGCCACATCGGGAAGCTCAAATATTTAGACCATGACATATCAGACGAAACCAAGTTCCTATAACTTGCACGTAAGGTCTTTATAGAGACCATAGGCACAACTCAGCTGGGAGAAGCGATTAACCAACCATACCAGTGGGAAACTGGGCTAGACAAAACAGGAATCTTAGGTCTGCTGACCCTACCACATTTTGGTAGAGGGCAGTACACAAAAACCTGCATCAAGAATTTGTTAGCAGTCACACATGGAGGGGATATATGGCTCGACAAACCTTCCCCATAACTGTTGAGCTTATCGTGCAAATTACAGGGTTACCAACCCGGGGTATGGATCTTGCGTTGATTCTGGATGACAAATCCAAGGAGAAAGTGCTGGCAGAGGAAATGAAGAAGAAGTATGGCACTGCCAGGGGAATGAGAGGAATCATGATCAAACGAATCAACAATGCAGCCACACAATTAGGCACAAAAATCTTAGCCTACAAATTTCTAAGAAAATGCTGCAAAGAGGAAGTACCAGCTCGATTCATTGCAGTTGTGGCTCAGTGCCAGAAGGCACCTCAATGAGCTAGGCACCATATCTATTGAATTTATTCCAAGAGGACGGAAAGGATGCACAATACCTAGGCACAGAGTTCCATTACTCATGGTTGATTACCCTAATAGCCTTCATGGGATGGCGAGAACCAGGGTATGTAACTTTTTGTACCAGACCACAGCCAGCGGGAGTGAGGTACCTATTGCTGAGATCTAAGTCATGCCAAACATAAGAGGGAGAATGGGATCATATTTCAAGCATACCTAAGCTACATACATGAAGCTATCAATCGATCATGGAGAATAACACCAGAGATTGCCACACGATATGTGGACATCGCCAATTTCTGGGCCACACGACAAACAATGTGGATACAACCAAGGCAAGACCCAGATAAACAATGGCTATAGATGTGCTACTTCATCACAGAGAATGACATCGACATAGTCATCAATGAATGGCCCGATGAATGGAGGATCCCAGCCATTACCTGGGAAGTACCAGAACGAGCAGCAGAAGGAGAGGCAGAGCAAGTAGAAACGCAACCTCTGGAAATCCAAGTGCCTAAGAAACCAAGAACGGGCCAAGGCAAGCTGACTCAGGCAGACGAAGGGTCAAAGAAGATAGGAACCCAGAAGGGGTAGAAAGAAACTACATAGTCGACCAACAGACAGCAGAAACAGGTCAAGGGAGCGCAAGAGACCACCCCAAATCCCAACACGCAGGAATTAGGGGGAACAAAGAGACCAGTAGCATAGACAAGAGGTGCACGCAAGAAATCAAAGGCGCAACGAATATCACCAGACTATACGATCATGAAGGACGATGGGGAAATGATCGCCATAATGGTTCAGGATTGTCCAGTAGAGGAATTTGACCATGCAGCACACCACAGGGACAAACTGTAGAAAGAGCTGGCAGAAATGGGAGATTTCCTCAAGAAATTCTGGGAAGCACAGATAGCAATCTGCAATAGGGGCATAGAGCCATCAACACCGCAGACATAAGGAAGAGTGCAAGAAGAAGATCGAAAGATATACAAGGGGATACTAAAACAACACACAACATTCCATATCAACCCCATCATTCTGCACATGGATGAAATTGTGGGGCAGACACCCTTGAAAGACTTGAACTAGATCCAACTTGTATTGACAAGGATACCATCAGGGGAATTACACATGTTGCAGGTGACCGTCAACCACGAGGTACAGTCTCACACATGCAGACACTTAATCAAATTAAAGAAGGCAACAAAGGAACAAGACGAATTGAAAGTAGGCTATGAGAAGTCCAAATCTGAGACTGAGGAGGAAAGGGATTGCCTAAAAGGATTGGAGCAGAAAGTGGTAGGAACTTATGAGAATATTCCACAGGGTGTGCAGAACAAGGAAGTTGCAACCACGAAAAATATTTATCGAATTGTGTAAGCAATTGATCAATTTCAGAAGGAGATCGAGAATATCCGACAATAGCTCACACCAACCACTCCACCAGCAGTCAAGGAGCAAAGGAAATAGGAAGCAACAACGTAGCTGCAGGAGATAGAGAAACAGGTTAGCACAACAGATGACGTGTTCAATAAAGCAGCACAACTTTGGACAAGATTGGAGGAGGCTCCATAGGTCCAACGATGGGACCAGGAAGAGGAAAGGATTAATGCAGCGATCCAAGAGCTCAAGTAGAAGAAGAAGACCATACCAATTCTGGAACAAGTCAAAGGGAAACAGGAGATGAAGAAGATGCATGCAAAACTCATCACCACGCAAACGCATAAATAGAAGCGCCGGGCTCAAATATAGCCATTGCAGGAATGGGTAGCGGAAGTACTCGCACAGGCGGAGGGAGCCAAAACACAGATAGCACAGATCCAGGTAGAATGTGCAGGATTTCTGAGTGATGAAGTGGAAGTCCAGGTAGTGGACACCATCAAGGAGAAGACCGCGCACGCACTGACAAAAGCAGCAAAGCTCAAGGAAAAGTTCCAGATGATCACCAAGGATATCGAGGAAGCTTAGAAGGATTAGGTGACTCGGGACGAGTCACATGTCAATGTTGGGGGCTTGTTGGTAGCAGGCCGAAGTGGAAAGAAGGATGATTGTGGGGAAAGAAAGCGTGCAGAAATGGAAGTAACAGCTGGAGGGAAACACAGCACGTGCACATGCAAGAAAGCGTGCACAAGGAAAGCGACAACTAGAAGGAAGAACAACACACACACATGGGAGGAAGACCTAACATCGATAGGGTTAGGTTTTTTGTAATACATTTTAAACGGCTGAAGAGCCCGATAGATATAAATATAGATACGTAGATATAATAGTGGTTCCAATTTTTGTTGTGTAAGGTTAGTTCTTGATTAGTTTGACTTTGTATTGTTCATACCGGATATGTACGAGTCGAAGCGATATGTAATATTGTTATGAACTATTTTGTAAGCTATTGAGATGGAACAAAGGAGAAAAGGAAGATCTAAGGATTAGATCACAGGATATGGAGCCTGGTGCGATCTAGTTCGCCTCACATAGATCTTACTCATTTGAGAAGAATTGTAAGTGCGCGGCGCTAGAGATGTAGAATTACCATAATAAATGAGCCAAGAGACAAATCTTTGTGGATGTAGCCCAGGGGGGGGTGAACCATGGTAATACCTATGTAATATGATGAATGCATGTATGTCTTTACTTTCTTTTAGCAGTTAATTGTTGTGCTTAATGAATGAGTTATTATATTGTTATGAAATACGTGGCGTGGTAAGGGAATAACTATGAAGACAATGCATAATCGTGAATAATAGCAAGATACAATTACGGTTTATAGTAGATGGCTCTGAATACTAAACCCCTATCTCATACTCAATCCTAGGTTGTAAACACCTGAGTCTTACAACCACTCATTTAAAGCTATCTCGAGTGAGACTGCACAATGTATTCTGTGCGTTGTGTTGCCTTCTGGTTCACCAGGAGGGCCGATAGTTTTAGAGGCTTTGTTGGAAACCCAAAAGACATGAAACCTGGGTCAATAAATCAAATGGTAGACAAAAAAGAAGAGAAGTAACCAACACTCCCACTGTCAACAATGAAATGCAGTGGGGCCTCATTTACCCACATCTTCAATTGGAAGAGGCACTCCCCCTCCTCAAGCTCCTCTAGTTCTTCTGGTTGTATTGTATTGACCACAATGGTAGAAGTGGGTTCTGCATGTATGATCTTTTTCCCTTTATTATGTTTTGAATCAGAGTTCAAGTCATGTTCCATTTATTTTTCTTTGAGCTCGGCCACCAATGACGTTTTCTAGCGACATTCATTGATGTTGTGCCAAGGGTCGTTGTGGAACTCACACTACTTTCTGGTGTCTTTCTTAGAATTCTCATTACCCTTCTTTACCTTCTTCTTGGACCGATTGTCTTGAGGTTGGCCTTCCTTACTCTGTCCTTCGTTCTATGAGTTAGGGTTTCCTTTACCATGATTTTGTTGTGGCGTATTTTCAAACATGAACTACCATGACTGCATATTGATACGCAGCTTCCATTGAGGATATTTCCAATAAATCCATCTATGTTTGGATGTACCTGTGCAAACCACTGCGATACTTCAAAACTAGGTTCTTTTTGGATTCTTTGATACCCAACTTTGAGAACAAGGTATGAAATATGTAAGTACACTCCAACACCATCTGATCTCTTTTCTAATGTAGAGTCATCCATATCATGTATTGATCATCATCATTTCTGATAGGGTATAACTTCTCCTTTAGGGAATCTACAAAGGTTGCCCAATTGGGTTCTCTCTTGAATCGTGTAGATTCATTCATGGTGCACCTCTCCCAGTAACCTTCCGACCAAGTGTTATCATTGAAAAATCGTCTGCAACATTGCACACAATGGTTGAAGAAAAACATCAATTTCAACAACAATTATCCCACCTACAACACCAAAATCCATCAAAAGGAAAAAAAAACTATATATTTGGGTCAAAAATCAAAGTGTGCAAATTCACCAAAGGATGCATGTGCTTAATGCGCAGGCTAACACATGCCTCAACACACATTGTGTGAAAAATGTGCAATTGTCTACGAGAAATGTCGTGCACTTATATGAACAATGCATTTATGGATCTTGCCAGCCCCTCAAACACTTCTAGTTCTACCCCCAACGCAATTTGACACTCATATCTGAGCGAAATATAGCTTGGAGGTTGGTCAAGGGCTAGGAAGTTCCCTAAAAGGCCCCTTGTTCACACTATGAACAATTATATCTTGCCATGTATGGATGCTATAAATATGTGCCATGGGTGTGCTAAGAAAATAAGATCTTCAAGGTATTGTTATGCTACAAGAATTCTTATTTGAGAATCCTCTTTTCTCTTTGAAGCTTTCAAGCACCATTGCAATAGGCCATTCCAATCACCTCTTGAGGGAATAGGCATTGTATTTCTTCACCATTATCATTTCTTTCATTGTATGAAGAGAAGATCTCTCAATTAGGGAACTCAAGATCCATCCTAAGGAGGAAGAGGGGACTCATAAGTCCCTTCCTTTCTCTACGGTGTTTAGCCTATCAATACATTGATCCATTGGTAGATATATGTTGGTCAATTTTTTATTTTCATAGTTCTAGTTTCTCATGCTTCTCTAACATTTATTTCTTAGTTGTTTTTAGTTGCATTTCTTTATTTTCATATGTATTTGGTTTTTCTAACCTACTCACAAACTTCTTTCTTATTTAGCTAGCTTAACTAAGCATGCAAGTGTTGTGTTTTTTCTCACCCATGTGACAAAACCAACACAATAGATTGGCGACCATACTGGGGATCGGTATCAAATTCCTCCCTATTTAAGTCTTGAGAGCACTTCATTTTGATTTTTTTGACTTGCAGGTACCAAAATCGGCCTAGGCCAACCTGCCAAAGTCAAAATTCAAAGTTGGGGAAGGAGTATTTCACTTGGAAATTTCTTGTCCGACGCGTGACAGGAAGTGTGCAGCTTTCATCACCCATAGACGCACACTTTGTGTGCTGTGCGTGCCACAAAATTATTTGTTCTGGGTGCCTGCCAGAACTGTAGCCTCCACATAAGTCCAGTTTTCTCAAATTTTAAGAGTTTCTTGAATGGTTTGAGGGCCCCTAGCCTTCAAATTTCTATTTGCCTGCACTTTGTAAGGAAACTACACTCCACTTAGAATCCTTTATCATAAGAAAGGTTAGCTAACATAAGCACTTAGGGGTAAAAGGAATCAATATTCTTCTCTTTTCTTTGTTTCCACATGGATGGATCATTTGGCTTGTAAAATTTTAAGTTGAAGTTATTTCTTTTCAAACAGAATCACTTAATTTGGGATTAGAAACCAATTTTGACCCTCAAGTATACTCTTCCCTTGCACCCTAGTGTGATCTTGGAAATCGAAAATGGTGGTTGAAAGGAAGTTTCATCTCCCTTAACCAATCTTTAGGACAGGACAAAGCCCCATGTTGGAAGCAGGGCAAAGCAGAAATAAAGGCTATTTTGGGAAGGAAGGCATGCATAAGGAAAGCGACAGCTAGAAGGAAGAGCAGCACACACGCATGCATTGAATACCTAATGACATTAGGGTTAGCATTTTTGTAGCAACATTGTAATGGTTGATGAGCCAAAAATGTATATATAGAGATGCTTAGGGAGGATGTAAAGAAGAAGATATAGAACGGTTAAGAGTAACGATGGCTAAGAGAGAAGAGACAACGACATAGATAGACTTTTTGTAACCTTTTTTTAATATGTTGAGTTGTAGAGGAATAAGGAGGGTAGATCTTGAGGGTTAGATCACAGGCTGAGGAGCCTGGTGCGATCTAGTCTGCCTCATAATAGATCTCAACCCAACTGAGGATGATTTGTAAAGGGTTCAGTGTTGTATTTTGGAACTTCCATAATAGAAGATCTTAAGAGCCAAATCTTTGTGGACACAGCCCAGGAGGGGGTGAACCACGGTAAACCATGTGTTACATGATTGAATGCTTGTGTCTCTTTTTCTATTTATGAATAGATATCAGCATGATGAATGAATGAATGGATTATATTACATGCATAATCGGGAATTACAACATATTTCTTTAATAAATTAAATAGAACTCTCAGCGTACACTTCTCAGATCTCCACTCAATCCTGGATTGCAAACATTTGAGTATTGCAGTCACCCATTAAGATTATCTCGGGTGATACTGCGCAGTGCACTCTGTGTGTTGTGTTTCCTTTTGGTTTACTAGGAGGGTTGATAGTTTTAGAGGATATTTTGGAACCCTAGTAGACTGAACCCTAGGTCAACCATGTTAAAGGTATAAACTTAGATAATTGTAACCAACAAATGGTTCCGTTGTCGATTGGAACAATATAGGATTGAGTAGATGGGATCTGTTAAAAGAGGGTAAGATATGTGAAAGGCAGGTCAAAAGAATACCGAATCAAACAACAAGAAGGTGAGAATGCATCACTAGAAGGGGATGTTGAGACCATGGAATCCCATAAAAGAATAGATCAAAAGATGGATGAAGACAAAGGAGCTATAGTTTGCGAGAAAGATAACAGAAACCATAGAGTAACACCGTGCAAATATCTTAAGAAGTATCTTTTTACTGATCTGCATGAAGTATTTTTTGTGATTTCCCACACTTATTGCAGCAATGGATATTGAGGTTGAAGGATAACCACACAACAAACCAGATTCAACAGCTAGAGTGGACCATAGTTGAAATTGAGTAGTTATAGCAAGTGAATAACAAATTCACCCGCGCAGTAGATTTTTGGCTTGACAATATTGTCGCAGGATTTATAATAGAATTTGCAGTAGATACCATGAAGTCATACAGAGTAGCAGAGCAATATTTTCTACGTGGGACTCGAGGAAGGTATATTCAATCGTTGTATAATTCTATTAAGATATTTCTCTATAACAAAGGTGTAATGCCAAAGGAGTCAGACATCTAAACTTCCCTGCATGCATGGGGGAAGGGGGGAAGCACTGACAGAAAGAGGAGAAATGGAAGGATAAGTGGATAAAGGAAAGAAGGAGGAACCCTTGGACCTAATTATGATGGATGACAACCAGATCAAGCGGATCATGGCGACAGCTGGAAATACGCGCAGTGGAGTACCCTACCAATACAAGGTGAACACCAAGAAGAGAGTTGTAGCCATGAGGGAAGGCTTGGCAAGTGATGAAGAGGAGGTAGAGGATCTTTGGGCTATGGAGAATATTGTGAAATCATGCACGCAACATATGAGAGGAAGAAGAGAGTTCCACGAGTAGGAATGGAAGGCATCAATCCTATCCATATTAATGTCAGTGTGGAACCCATAAACCCATGTACGAATAACACACCAAAAAGAACACCACCATTTAGACAACCAAATTTCGGGAGAAGAAAGACAGTAGGAAGTACATCTACACAAGGAACAACAACTAGAGGAGTCAGTTCAGGAAGCACTAGTCAAGTATCTACACTGCGTGGAGGTAGTAGTTCAACATTCAATATGGTAGGACACGATACCACCATTAGGTTACCAGAATTCAAAGGAGAAGTGTCGGAGGATAGGGAAAAACACATGTTTATCTGTGAGAAGATATGGGAGGCAAAACAAATCATAGATGAGGACACTAAACTTTCACATCTAGCAATTACATTAAGGGATCGTGCATTGGATTGGTATATTAGTTTAGCTACAAACAATTTACCAGGGACAACTAGAACAATTGTGGACATCAAGAAGTTGTTGATAAATGAATTTCAGAAGCCAAGTTCAGAGGACCAATACATGAACGAGATGATAGAAACTAGACAGAAACAAGGAGAATCTGTATGGTAGATTGACCAGAGATTCAAGTGACTGAAAGGAAAGTTGAAATATCTCATGACAGATATGCAGTACATGCACCTTTTCGTAAATTAATTACTACCACACTTGAAATATCCATTGTCACAACAAAAGTTTCAGACACAGGTAGAGGCTATGCAAGAAGCCCTGCAACTGGAAGAAAACCAATATCAGCAGACGGATCCAGCCATCTAAGAGTTGAAGAAGGATTTGAAGAACTTAACATTCCATCTAAACCAGAACAAAAGTAAGGACAAATGAGAAGTCATTTGGTGTACCACATGCAGGACAAAAGGACACCACAAGAACGATTGTCCAAAATTTGCACAGCACATGGCAGCAGGAATGCCAAATCCATTTCCAACAGGATGACTATGGTGCAAAATCTATAAGAAACTGGGCCATGGTCCATATCACTGCCCAATGATGCAAAAATACTAGACAGTACCAAAGAGTTCGTATTGCAACTTTTGCAAGTCAGTGGGCCATGATGACAAATACTGTATAACTATGGACTTGATGAGAGAGAGGACATCAAATGCATATAGGGTGCAGGAAGAAATGATGACCGGGAAAGCCGCACCTTAGTTTAACCGGATACCATCCCCATACAACACTACGCAGCCACAATATAATTATGTGCAGCAACCATATAATACCGTGCAACCACAATACAACACAACCCAACCTTAGTACAATGTCGTGCAGTACAATCAGGCACCTCAGTATAACGTGCCGTAAGGAGATCAAGCTAGCTATAGAGGTAGAGGATGAAAAAGAGGAGGCTTTGGAAGAGATAGAGGACCAGTGGTCTGTCACAACTGTCAACAACTGGGACATTATGCCAGAGAATGTCCACTTCCACCAACGACTTGTATGTATTGTCGCGCATCTGATCATGACACGGAAGAATGTCCTACATTACCATGGAAGATCTAGGAAAAGAGGAATCATAACAACTAGAATGTTCAATGGATTTCAGACGAAGCAAGGGATAAAGGATGAAACATCAACATAGTTACACGCAAAGGAGCTAAAATAGGAAATGACGCAGCACGACAAGAGCCAATAAAACACCAGTGAGTGAAGAAGAATGTCGAACCAAGGAAACAATTCGATGCACAGAACGAGAAGGAAACATTTAAGCAAGCCAGCCAATAATTTCTAAAGCAAGACACCGTGTCGATGTCAACTACGCAACCGACTAAGGAAGTAACAGAGTACGAGATGCCTCCATCATTGGATCATACCAAAGAAATGCAGCCCCTAGGACAAGTAAGTACAATCAAAGGATTTTTTCAATCATGTGTAAAACTATTCAATGATCCATCCTCTGTCAAAATATTGAAAAATATATTAGAAATATGTAGCATAGAGACATAAGGAAACCTAGAACAAAAAAAATTAGTTAATCACCTACACACAAGGAGAAGAACAAGTAGGGAGTTCATGTTGAATGCCAACATCAAATATTTTAACATGGGAGATATCATACTGGATCTAGGATTCGAAGTCAATGTATTACCCAAGAAGACATGGAAATGTATGGGAGAGCCCACATTAGGATATTCACTCATTCAACTGAAACTAGCAAACCAACACAGAGTTCTACCAATTGGCAGACTAAAAGGAGTAATAGTAGACTTGGATGGAGTGCGCACTAAAGCAGACTTCAAAGTGATTGAGATAGTGGATGGCATAACACCATATCCAACATTGGTTGGCTTAGATTGGACGTTCGATAACTAGGTCATAATCAACTTGAAGACACGAAAAATGGCATTCGAGTTAGGAGAATACAGGGTCATTGTGTCATTAGACCCATTAGAAGGAGAGAGGTTTGTAGAACCTACTTGCTTGGACTTGGAGGAAATTATCCATTTGTACAGAACAACTGCGCGTGATGAGGATTACGTAAACCAAACTGCATATGGGATACTCAGTTGGAAAAGCATTAATTCATCTGCAACAGACTCAGATATGGGTTTAGAGAGATGGAAACAGAGACTACACGAAGTTTCCACAAGAAGATGTGCAAGAATAGACCACGCAGTAAGATGGGTAGGTACGGAGCTAAGGGAACCACCTAGTTTCCATGGGGTAAATGATATAGAAGTATTCTTGACACATTATGAAGATGAAGTGTTAGAAAATCAGAGACTCTTAGCACTCGATATAGAAATCAATTCCACACCTGCAAGATGGTGCGGCGCACACAAGGAAAGAATCATGGATTTGTACCAATGCAAGCAATTACTGCACATAAGGTTTGGTGCAGAACATAAAAGCAACCAGTAGCAGAAGTACGATGGACAAGGGAAACTAGTGGAACACTTGGAAAAGTGCAGAGCGTTGTGGAAAATGACACCCCCAGAGGAATGGCCTCATCACTTCGTACACACATTAGAAGGCATACCAGCAAACTGGTATACAGACCAGGAACTGCGCAGAGGAACTACGAGTTGGATGATACTGTAACAAAATTTTACAGTCACTTTCGCATTTGAGCATGAGAACTCCAACATAGATGCAACACTTAAAAAGATAATAGGCACTAGCAGGCCCATTTTGCGACGGCTATTTCGACACTAGTGTGATGCTATGTCGTTGATATAGTGACGAATCTGGGGTCTCTGTAACGTTGGTTTATGTGACATGGCATTTTCGACGAACTTGATCAAACGTCTCAAAAGAGACAATAAAGGAAAACAATGTGAAACCAACTTTTCATCTAAATTGCGACAACAACATTTATAGCTAAACCGATGCATCAATAGAAGTTGTCGTCGCATCTTCGACGAAAACTTTTTGTTGTTTATGTAGCTAAACCGACACATCGATAGAAGTTGTTGTTGGATATTCGATGAACCTTTTTGTTGTTTATATAGCTACACCGTCGCATCAATAGAAGTTGTCATCGCCTATTCGACGAAAACTTTTTGTTGTTTATGTAGCTAAGCCGATGCATCAATAGAAGTTGTCGTCGCCTATTCGACCACAAGTTTTTGTTGTTTATGTAGCTAAACCGATGCATCAATAGAAGTTGTCGTCGCCTATTCGACGACAACTTTTCGTTGTTTATATAGCAAAACCGTCGCATTGATTAAAGTTGTCGTCGGATATGCGATGACATATTTTCGTTGTTTATATAGAAAAATCGTCGCATCGATTAAAGTTGTCGTCGGAGATGCGACGACCAAATTTATTTAGAAAAACAATAAAAAATTATTTTAGGCATCAATTTTGATATTAATATTAATATTAATATTAAATTCCAAAGGGTATTGCATGAGCCCCGTATTGATTTCACAAAGCCTTGGGACTTCTTTGATGGAGCTTATCAAGGCTCTCCAAAAATGTGTGGGGATGGATTCATACTCTTTTTAGATCATTACCATTTCTTCTCCTTAAAATATGGAGCAGGATTGGGAGCAAATAACATGGTTGAATTCTACACCCTCCAAATGTTGATGAAAGTGGCACTTGAAAAAAATATTAGGTGTTTGCAAGTTCTTGGAGATTTTAAGTTGTTGATGGATTGGGATAATGGAAAATTTAATATTACATATTTGGTCTTGGAGCCAATCATGGCACTATGCTTGGAGAAAAAATCTATGTTCGAGGAAGCCTCATTTTTCCATATCTAAATGGAGTTTAATAAAAAATAGGATATGTTGTCAAAATAAGCCATCATTCTACAAGGCTCCTTGTGGAATGTGAATACAAGGACAATGCTCTACTAGACACTACTCAATTGTCTATGTTTTGATGTTTGGTTGATAGGTCTTGGGGTAGATATAGAATTATGTTTTCTTGGAGGTTAAAGACGATTCTAGTTATGTTAGGTTTTGTCTAGATTGATTTTGTATGGATATGTACAAATCATATATGGATCTCTTTTGGAAGATGAAATGTATATGTCTAGGTTAGTATCAGGGAAGATGAACTGAGCCAAAAGTCTAGCTTATGTGTATTTTTACTTCCTACTGAGATATCAAATACAATGAGTTTTTCTTTGGAATATATATATATATATATACCCATTGTTTCAAGATGAAACTAGGGAAATTGAATTTCCATCTGTTCAATTGTAAACCATTTTTCCTAATATGGACACTACTTGGCCCTACTCTAAACAAAGGTATATCATTATCTCAAATAGACTTGATCTATTGGTAAATACTTTTATCAATAAAGGATGACACCATATGGCCTGAGTCCACATTTGTTGGTCCTAAAAACTTTGGTTCTACTTTGAGAATGCGTGGATAGTATGTCTTTGGAAGATCAACATAAAATACTATATGCATACCAAAAAAGGGTGGAAGGTTGAACTAGAAGGAACTATTTCATAATACCTTTATAATGGAGTAAGGACCATACTAAAGAGATTTTATCTTTCGATGATAACCTTTAAACTTTTCCTTTTGCAATTGAATCCAAACTTGTTTTTTTTCAATTGGATCTAGCTCGAGTGGTTGTGAGATGGAGTGTTATCCTCCCCACCTTGGTTTTATTCTTGTAAGGATATGCTAAAGCTTCAAGCTTATACATAATTCAATTTACCTTGGGTACCATCCTCATAATGAGGGAAATTTCCTGGTGGGTTTCCCTAGGAAATGTATTACGCAGATACAAAAAAAAGAAAAAACAGAAGCCAAACTTGGTCACAATATTGGAAAGATGAGGTATTATATGTGCATTGTGTCTCTATTTGTATTTTAACTATGAGCACTGTGAAATAGACTAAGCCTACTCATGGATTAGAAGAAGTTTCTTAATAAAGGTATTGGCCCTACCTTATTCTTTTGTGATCTTTGAAGTGGAGGATGTTTATGGTGGTAGAAGTGCAACATCAATAGGACTAGTTGGTTGAAAATGAAAGCAAGCATGGAAGGGACTATGGTTAGTGGAACTATGAAGTATACAATTATCTGTGTTTAATAAAAGTTAGATTTTCATCCCACATATAAGGGTGCACAATTGGTTATATCTATGAAACAAGTGTACTAATGCAAGATACCAGATATATAAAATATGTAGAACAGAAATGAAATGCTAGAAATGACAGA
>JASDQU010753273.1:34392-46454 GCA_032191745.1 Picea mariana | reverse complement strand
TTGATTTGGGTGCAGCTATTAATTTAATGCCTTTTGACACTATGCAGAAGCTCCAAATCAATCAGCTAAGACCAACCCAAACCATGATCGAGTTGGCAGATAAGTCAATCATTAGCCCCGTAGGAAGTCTAGATGATGTCACAGTAACCCTAGCTTCTTGGGAATATCTAGTAGACTTTTTAGTCATCTATTCTAAATCATCCTCCAAACCAGGACACCCTATGGTTCTTGGTCTCCCTTGGCTGGCCACAGCAGATGCCTTTATCATCTTTCAGTCTGGTGACATGACTATATCCAATGGCACACATAAACAAAAACTTGTTCTCTTCCCTCCTGCCCAACCGGCACAGGAAATACCTATTTGGTTAGAAAACCCTTATGGAGAGGAATATTGCATCAAACCTCTATTAACACTTGAACAGGTAAAAGGAATACAAGAACAATCAGATGAACAAGTCTTAAGCTTATTTTTGGCCGACACAAATTGCATTGAATACCCAAGGTCTTTTGCAGAATTGTCACATATTTTTAGTTCCGAATTTCAACAAACTTGGCACCCTGATATCACTCAATTATAAACTTTATCACCAGCCTCCTCAGATAAGGAAGAAACTACTGAACTTGTTGAGATTAGCCCAGGAAAACCTTTGTATATCAACTCTAGTTTGGAACCAGAACAAAAGATACAAGTAATCGAAATGCTCCAAAGAAAATTTGATGCCTTTGCATGGGATTATGTAGACATGAAAGGCATTCACCCTGACACATGCACACATCATATCTACACTAATGACCAAATCAGACCAGTCAGACAGCCTTAGCGAAGGATGAATCCGACCCTTAAAGATATTGTAAAAGAGGAATTGCAAAAACTCCTCCAAGCCAATCTCATATACCCCATTTCATATAGTCAATGCGTATCTCCACTTGTCATAGTTCCCAAGAAAAATGGTAAGTGGAGGATATGTGTAGACTTCTGGGAGTTAAACAAAGCCACCCATAGGGATTACTTTCCCTTACCATTTATTGATCAGGTGTTGGATACCCTGTCTGGAAAGAAGTATTTTTCGTTCTTGGATGGGTTTAGTGGTTACAACCAGATACAAATAGCACCCGAAGACCAGGAAAAGACCACTTCCACCTGCCCTTGGGGCACATATGCTTATAGGGTGCTCCCTTTCGGACTTTGCAATGCCCCAGCCACTTTTCAAAGAGTTGTCCTAGCCATTTTCTCTGACTTGACCAATGATTGTGTGGAAGTCTACATGGATGACTTTACAGTCCATGGGCAAGACTTCTAGGAAGCATTGACCAGTTTAGAAAAAGTCTTGATTAGGTGTAAGGAAGCTAACCTTTCCTTAAGTAATGAAAAATAAAAAATGATGCTCACTGAAGGTATTGTTTTGGGACATCACATTTCCCATTCTAGCATGAGAGTTGATCCGGCAAAGATTTATATCATCACACAAATCAGAATACCTTCCTCACAAAAGGAAGTTCGTAGCTTTTTAGGACATGCTGACTACTATAGAAGATTCATTCCGAATTTTACAAGCCTAGCTACCCCTTTATTTAAATTATTATCCAAATAAGCTGAATTTAAGTGGGATGATGAATGCCAAATATCTTTTGAAATTCTAAAACGAAAATTGTCAACTACCCCTGTATTAAGAGGACCAAATTGGTCCCTTCCTTTTCATATATGTATCGATGCCTCAGACACAGCCCTTGGGGCAGTCCTTGGACAAAGAGAAAATCAAATGCCCTATGTTATTTACTTCGTCGGTAAAAATATGTCTCCAGCTGAAGTTAATTATACGGTCACAGAAAAGGAATTGCTAGTTGTAGTCCATGCTATCAATAAATTCAGACACTATATTACAGGATATCAAGCTTTTGTACACACTGATCATTCATCCATCTGATTCTTAATGAACAAACCTGTAACAAATCCTAGAGTTACAAGATGGCTTTTATTATTACAAGAGTTTAATATCAACATTATTGATAGACCTGGTAAAGATAATCTTGTGGTTGATTTCTTATCTAGAATGATTCACCTAGGAGATAATGCACCAGTAGAAGATACCTTTCCTGATGAAAATCTATTTGCTATTTCTACATTCACTCTGTGGTATGCAGATGTCGCTAACTATCTTATGACAAGGAAGATGCCTCAGAAATTGTCTCCTAGAGAAAAACAGAAAGTAATTCAACTAAGTGCAAATTACATGTGGCACAATGATTGCCTCTACAAAACAGGACCAGATTTGGTGATCAGGAGATGTGTAAGGGAAGATTAAATTCATGATATTTTACAAGCCTTCCATGATGTCCCTTGTGGAGGACACTTTGCAGACAAAAGGACTGCTTACAAAGTTCTGCAATCAGGTTACTATTGGCCTCATATTTTCAGAGATGCTAAAACCTATGTATCCAATTGTGATGAATGTCAATGAATGGGTAAGCCTATTGCACGAGACCAAATGCCACTTCAAGCCCAAGTAGTCATTGAACCATTCAAGAAATGGGCATTAGATTTTGTAGGGCCCATTAACCCTGCATCTAAAAAGAAAAAGTATATACTTGTATGCACTGACTATGTGACTAAATGGGTTGAAGCAAAGGCTTTACCAGTTGTCAGTGAACAATCAATGGTAGATTTCCTTTTTAATGATATCTTTACTAGATTTGGTGTACCGCGAGAAATTATGACTGATCAGGGAACTCAATTTACCTCTAATCTAGTCAAAGCTGTTACAGAACAGTACCAAATCAAACACAGGAAATCTACACCCTATCATCCACAAGCAAATGGACAAGTAGAATCCCCAACAAAGTTATTGAGTCCATTCTTACTAAAACAGTACAGCTACACCATAAGGATTGGGTTGACAAATTATTAGAAGCCTTATGGGCTTATAGAATCACCTGGAGGAATACAATGGGACATACACCCTATGAGTTAGTGTATGGGAAGCAGGTGCTTCTCCCCATAGAATTTCAGATCAAAACCTTCAGGACTGCAGCACAAATTGGCATGAACTTGGATGAAGCCCAAAAACAAAGACTCTTGCAGCTTAATGAGTTGGATGAAACCAGGCATGAAGCACTTCAAAGGACTACCCTTATTCAAGAACGGAGAACAAAATGGCATGAAAAGTATCTCAAAAAGAAAAAATTTCAACAAGGAGATTGGGCCCTATTGTATGACAGTAGATTCAAGAACTTCAAAGGTAAGTTAACCACTCGTTGGATGGGACCTTATGAAATTGACACTATCTACCATAATGGTTCAATCGGGATAAAGACAATTGATGAACAACAGACACCACTACTTGTGAATGGTCACCGGTAGCGAATTTACAACAAACCTCTATCAAAAGAAGAATTTCTGACTCGTATACTACAGAATTCAGACATGCAGATGATCAGTAAGGAAGGAGATCCTCCTACTGACCAGATTGATTGATTGGTTTATTTGAAACTTTTTGTACATAGGTGTGGATTGAATTTGTTAATAAGTTGAAGGTAACAAAAGACTCTTACCTCCTTTTGTTTTACTTTCACAAATTTTCTTTTCTTTTGTAAGCAATTTTTTATAATCTATTTGATCCTTCATGAACTTGCTAAACATAAGTTGAAGGCATCAACAATATTCTGTTATGTTTCGGTACCAGAAATCCTGTTCTGGTCCAATACCAATCCGGTACCAGTTCGGTACCAGAGTATGTCCTTCTACGGCACTATCAAGACATATTGACAAAGAATATTTCAAAATCTTATGTCAATTAATCTAAAGTATGAATCCATGCAACAACATCTTAATATGGAACCACGAAGCCAAAAACACTATCAAATGGCATCCCTTCTGTTGACAACTAAAGGGAAGTATTTTAATTTCTTTTGGTTATGTTGCTGAGGAATACTTTAATTTCTTTTGGTTCTGTTGCTGAGAAATATTTTAATTTCTTTTGGTTCTCTTGCTGAGAAATATTTTAATTTCTTTTGGTTCTGTTGCTTAAAAACAAAATAAAGAGAGGGACACAATCTTTACCTATGATTGCTCAAAGAACCAGAAGTTGCCTTTACCTAGTATTTCAGCATGATTTAAAGGAAAAAATATATTAGCTTATAAGCAACTATCTCACCCTAACCAGACTCCAATAGTATTCATTGGGTTATCTTATTAAAGAGTAACATATGATTATATGAACACTCTCTACCATGGGCACACTACCAAAACTTTTATGGCAAAGGATGTACCAGTACCCCAAGGAAACTTTAGGTTATTCTCTTATGGACAACTTTAGACAAAATTATACATCTGGATCACTCAAAAGAAGTAATGTGCATAAAAGTTTATTTTTCCTTCAGACAAATCTTTGAAAGACATACAAAAGAAGAGTATATGCCTTCCAACCCAATACAATCCCACCTTGTAAAAAGGTTTTCAGACGAGCCTCCCCTGTCAGCATGTAAAGCACTCTTTAATTCAAACCAAAATAGGTGACTATGGACAAGAAGCCTCTGATGGAAAAAGGGTTTAAGATAATAACCCACTGAAATACTAAACAAGTCTGCTGGCAGCGGGTACCGGTCTGTGGTATGACTAGGCAAACCCATCAGGGTACTGAACAGGCCTGTTGGCAATGGGGCATTCTGCCTGGGGAAGGCACCTCTCACTAATTATCACAACTACCCCACCAGAGTACTGAATAGGCTTGTTGGTAGTGGGTTCTAGTTGAAACATGTCTTATCTATACTTGTCTGATTGAAAAATCCACTTTTTCCATCTAAAACAAAAAGACTAAAGGTCATTATTGGCTTCCATGAGATACAAAATTCCAAATGAATCAGCAATATAATTCTCCAAGCAAATGTCCATTTGAGAATCACCCTAAGTCAACCTACCGGTCTAACATCTAAAGCCTACACTATCTAAGAAGGAAACTTCTTAAGAGTGGAGCCCTAACTAGGGAGCCTAATCTACTCATATTGTGAAATTTATCTATAACATCCAATGATAGTAAAACTCTGAAGCAAGTTAGGTGGGATCTGTTCTTCTGGAAAACATATATATTCCCTTGTTTCACTGTTGAATGCTACCTTTGTCAATACTCCATTAAAATAAGGGCAATTTCATTTTTGGCATGAGATGCAAACACGTATATATTCCCCTGTTTCACTGTTGAATGCTACCTCTGTCAATACTCCATTAAAAGAAGGGCAATTTCATTTTTGGCATGATATGCAAACACATATATATTCCCCTGTTTCACTGCTAAATGCTACTTCTGTCAATACTCCATTAAAAGAAGGGCAATTTCATTTTTGGCATGAGATGCAAACATATATGTATTCCCCTGATTCACTACTGAATGTTACCTCTATCAATAATCCATTAAAAGCAGGGCAATTTCATTTTTTTTTCTGGCATGAGATCATATGATAAGTGATAAGATGTACTTCTAAAATTTGATTGGTTTCTTTTGCTCTTATCATCTTTCTCCATTATGATATAAATTGATTGAATCTTCTTGCCTACAGAGATACAACATCTTCGGCATGGGGGAAGGTCAAAGAGCCCCTTCAGAACTCTTTTCCAAACTCATATAATCCACCTACAGAACCAAATACAAAGAAGATAAGCACAGAAGTATAGAAGTACAGGACATTCTCGTACCAAGTTTTCAAGAAGCTTCAATCTAAAAGGATGAATCCTGACAATTTACAAGCAGTCACACATACTATGGGCATCGATCATACAAAGGTGAAAGCAAAGGTAACATGGTATTTATTTTCCTATGCTCATAAAACTACAATAAATATGAAAAGTTATACTAGATCTCATGACCTTAGTATTCAACCCATGCGCCTATTCCTCATACCCATATGCCTAAACCTAATTAATCCTCTCATAGCTCTTGAACATGGTTAAAGGCAAAAATCATATCAAAATATGAAGCATGCATAGCAATGATAAGCCACAAATATATTTCTTCCTTAAACAATTCACGAACCCATCGTATATCATGAACCATGATCCAACATTAATTTCACCCCTCAAAAGTCCAATCACCTATTCTAAAATGATGCCCTGATACCCGACGTCTTATCCTCATCATTACAGTAACAGGTAGATATGAAATGGCTTATCTGGTGGCGAAGCCATCCAGATAAGCCTCATTTGGTCATAATTTTTCCTTGCAGCACCCTCACTTAAACTTACCATTCACAACACCATCACCATATTTCCCCTTGTCGTGAGCTTTCCTCTAGTTCTGAGCCTTCTCCTTTCCGGTACCAAACCCTTCATCAATTCACTAAACCCTTGTGCTACAGCCCAATCCTTTTCTCAACTTATAATGATGGTCATTACTAGACACGAACCAGTTTTCCAAATTTATAGGGAAACCAAGGAATACCAATTATGTCAAGAAAAATATGCTAGATTGGGGTGGATACCTTTTCTGGAAAAATTTACAGGTTGGAACGAGAAGATATCTCAGGAATTTATACAAGGATATGATGGAGAGACGGCACGTATAGGCATTCTACAACTGATAATTAATGAAGCAACCGTAAGGGAGGTTACGAGACTGCCTAGCAGAGGAGCTAAATACTTCAAAGGTGTGGGAATTAACAAAGAGATGTGCCAACAATTCTCGAAGGCAGATCATCAGCACCCTGACTGGAAGAAAGGGATCCCTAGAAACTACATCAAAGAAGAATACCATCCAATGATTACCAGTCTTCAACGATTTGTCACCTGTGAAGGCAGGTATGCCATGACTTTCATTTATCACCTTAGGCTCCTATTGCATTTTGAAGGAGGCCCTGAAATCGATTTTCCCTATTTTCTATGGATGAGTTTGAATAAAATGGTAAGGGGTGTTAAATCCATCTCCAAAATAGAAAAGACTAGCATCTACCATCAAGGTTTCATTAAAATGCTAGTTTTGCATGATCTTAGGAAACAGAGGATTAGTTGGAAAACTCTTATCACACAACACCTTCCCACAGGAAACAAATCTGTGGAGGAAGCTCAGCATGGTCCAAAGAAAAGTAAGGAACCCCAAGAGAAAAAGAGAAAGAAGGATAAAACAACTCCACCATCATCTAGGACAGTGAGCCAACATGAAAAGGTAGGGTCCTCTTCCACAGTCAACAAGACTTCTAAAATCTCTGAATCAAAAGGTAAAAACAAACTAATAGATGAGACTTCAATGGTGGCAGTTGAGAAAGAAGACCATCAAAAAATGATAAAGAAAAGGAAGCATAGCTCAGAAACTAAAAGTAAACAGTTTGTGGCACAACCCCCTGTCACCATTTCACAATTAGAGAGGAAGAAAAGGAAGCCTGTAAGCATCCCTGATCCGGTACCTCCTTGTAAAAGAACTACAAGGAGCATGGCAAAGAAGGGAAAAAACAATAGTTAGTCCTCATACACAGGAATATCCAATCGACCTTACCTCCCCTTCTGAGGATTTACCAATTCAAGATGACATCCCTAGTCTGACTGAAGAGCAAGCCACTATTACTTTATGTGGGATGAGAGAGGAGGTCGAGGAAAGGGAGTGCACCCAGCCAACAATAGTAGAATCAAAAAAGAACTTGACAAAAGAACAAATGAAGAAAAGGATTGGGGAATTACAAAAACAAAATCAGGAACTCCAACAAGAAGTAAAGCAATATCAACTCTTGGATAGATATATCAAAAAGGAAAATGAGCAGTAGAAAGCAACCAGCCAACAAATTCAAGATGACCATGAAGAGACCTCTAACAAGCTCAAGAAGGTATTACGACTCCTACAATACGTTAGGGTCATCAAAAGGGAGCTAAGAGAAGAGGCTTCAGCCATCAATATCATTGATCCACCCAAGTAAAGAACACAGTCTCAAGTTTTGAAAATTTTGGGTTTTGTTTTTAGTTGCATGAGGACATGCAATGATTTTGGCATGGGGGAATGTTGAGACCTGAAATTGACATTCCCATTACCCTATTATACTCTTCACCTATACCTTTTTGGCCTACCTAAAGCTTGACTAAATGACAAGAACGCTACCAATTGCCAGTAATAAGGTCATAAGGTAAAGTATGGTTAATTCATGTATTTTGTGGTTTATTGAGTTAAGGAATTAAATATTTCATGTACTAATGCTTGATTTTTCATATGTGAATCTTTGACCCCTAGATGTCTAGCGTTCCTGTACCGGTTCTGTCATAATTCGGTACCTGCGCACCAAGATTGTTGTTGTCTGATCCGGTACCAAACACGTCCGGTACTAAATCTTACCTGTTGTGATCTGGTACCAATGAACACGCTCTGTTATGATCCAGTACCAATGGACACGCTCTGTCATGATCTGGTACCACCTTTTGCGCCCTATCGTGATCCGGTACCATGTGCCTGTTACGATCTGGTACTGATATGGAAGAGCCTAATGCACTAAGTTAAGTGCCAGATCTCGCCTAAGTCAATTGGTGGATGTCTATTTGTTTAGCAAGGCTATGATAAGAACAGTTTGTTAATTGCCTCATCCTCATGCACTTTGTGTCATGAGGATGAAGCTGAAGATGTAACCGAATGATTAAACTTAAAAACTAATTGATTTGCAAATCACTTCGCCTCCTTGTGTTTCACGATTCAGACTATTAAATAGTCGTGGCAAGGATGGTAGAAGGGTAGGAGAGTTAGCATATCATCAATATGTAAGCAGCGTATGATAGTACAGAACATTTCTAAGTGAAGATTAATGGAATGTTATTTTATCTCCATATTCTGATTTTTTATGATTAAGAATGAGTTGAGTTGTTAAAGAGAGTTTTGATTTTATGTTTTGAAGTGTGAGTGAGAGTAATGTGTGTATTAAAAGCAAGTTTCCTGTAGACTTCAGCAGCTAACCTGTTGAAGCGGTAAGGGCTCACCGCCCAACAAAGGTCAGCCTCTTCTTAGATTAGCATTAGTGTTTGTTTTCAATAGTATAAACATTGAATTAGCTAAAGCTTTAACTCTGTTAGATGATAGTAGTGTAGCTTAGATTAAGATTTCCATTCTATAATTGCTTGGATCTTTAATTGCTCTGTTTTTTCATGTGCTTTGTTTTCTATTCTCATGAATTTGATTTCCTTGAGTGATCATAGTTGTTGGCAGCAATAGTCAAAACTACTTGGAGAAGAACTAGTGAAGTTCATTGTGAACCACAGCAGAACCAACATATTGACTATTGAACTACCCATGCTATGTTGATTGATGTGTGATTTCCTTTCAGAAAGTGTGGATTGCATAATTAGTTTTCTGGGTCAGACATCAGAGTTGATCTATCAAACCAATTCCATCTCATACTTGCATGTGCCATAATGGAATAGATAGCCTCTCTGTGAAGGACAACCAAAGTGCATTGTAGTTTACTATTTTGATTTGTTTCCAACATACATATCCTAGTTTGATTCTATACTCATGACATTAGGAATTGCCTTTCTTACTGGTGTCTTGTAACTCTGTTGATTACGAATCCCAGATTGATAATTAATGAGTGCATTATATTAGACATATAAGTAGCACAACAATTACCCATGACTTTTTGTGGGTCGTTCTTATTGAATTAAATGTTAACCAATTTTATCTCTTCTAAGGTTGCAGCCTCCACTCTGGAATGGCCAAAATTTAACAAAGAAAATGCACCAAACGACAAAGGAAAAGATGGCCATACCTTTTTCTACACGACTTTGAGCTCTTTGTTGATCCCGCTGAGTACAGTTTGTCGTGCAACCTCGCGGCATACCAGTCGGTCTGGTAAAAATTGTGGCAATGCATATGGGGGAACTAAACAGCCGAAAACTCTGATATAAGAGAAGTGTTCCTCTATGTACCAGTCTACCACTTTACCCAGGTTAACCATACTATTGTCTGAAATTCTAGGAGGTGGGTGACCAAATATAACAATATGCATCGGCACCACTACCCAATTACAGATTTCATAAAAGAAATCTTTTGCCTTGTCTTCCCAGAGCTTTGAATGATAATCATGAATTGGTTCTGCACTATCTGGAGTCCAACTCCATCTCATCAACAGGAAAGGCTTCATGAAACAGATGGCATCCATAATATAGGCTGACATGAAGAATGAAGTTGGTTGCCCTTTGGATTTCTTTGTTTGGTATTCTGTATTTTCACTGGCCAGACTATCCAACAATATCTTGGCCCAGTCGAAAGAATAACCTTCCGCCACTGTGTGTATAATGGGTACTCATGATAGAAATAAATGGGTTGTGTTCTCTTTTCCATAAATTCTGCACATCATCATGGCTATATACATGAACTGTGATTCAAGCGATGAGATTGACTATACTCCGTGAGAGTCGGATCTGAACTTTTTGGGGCATGAACACCAGTCCTTGATCAAGTCGGAAAGACTATTTCCATATTGATCACACTCCTCCTTATTAAAATTCACTAGAAAATTGGCATCATAAACGAAGTTTGATGTTCTAGACAATTTATACATCACTGGTATGTGTTCCAGCCAAAATGACCCAACAACTATCTTCTGAGAGTTTAATATAGTTCTAGTTGGGATATCTACATGATTCAGTGCCCATCCAATCATGTCAGTTTAGGGTAAAAGCTTCGGCCTCATTGCTACCTTATGCAACTCTGCTTGAGCGATAATCTTATATTTGGTAGATATGTTATCCTTTTCGTTGTCGCTTGAATCCTCAGGGCAGTTTACCCCTTCATATTGTATGGTGTTGAACACATGCGTCCAAGTTTTAACTGTGCTTATACTTCTGGAAGAAGTATCACAAATAACGTCTATGTTCTGGCCAGAACTTTTGCCAGTTTCTTTAGGCGCTTTTCGTGGAGCCATGATATCAAATTTCAGAGTTCTATTACCTGTTACAGAGAATGAGAATGTAGAAAACTAGTTATTTCACTAAGCCGGCTCTATGAAAACAAGAATGTAATTCGGAACTAAAAAATATTTTTACCTTAAACGCATAAACCATGCATATACCTTAACTGACAACGCGTTTAATTTATTTAATAAAAAATATTCGGGCGTTAAAATCGTATCTTATTTGGAATCATTTCCCTAAATCAGATATTAATGTCATTAATGGTTGATACCTTGGTAAAAGCACAAAATTTGAATGTATCTGAGTTATTATTAAGCAATAGATTAATTAGAGTATAATCTTCATTTAGTACATTAATTAATCATACTTATCATTTAATCAAGTTTCGGCATTTTAGATTAAGTTTGAGTTGCACTCAAGGTGTTGGGGTATCTTTTTGTTCTTCAAGAGAAGTCTAAGATATTCTCTTAAGGTCGTTCTTGTTCTCAAGGTATGTTATAAGCTTTTGATGTTGTTGTATGCACTATTGTGAGGTTGTGATGCTACTGTATTAACTGTTATGAGGTTCTGATGTTTCCGTGAGTGGATTTTGTTGTTAATGGACATTTCCATGAATGGATGTTGTTGTCAGTGGATGTTTCCATAAGTGATTACATTCTGGGAATGATGCTATGAGTCTTGCTAGGGTTTGAAGGATTGTCTATGGAATGAAGCATGCAGGTGAAGTCAGAAGTAATTTGTGCATGAAGATATTAGATTGGCGATGTCTTGTTGAGTTGGTGCTTAGTTGAGAATATTGGTGTCTTTATTTAGCAGGTTGGTGCATGTGCTTTAGGGAGTGGGTGCTTCCTTCTAGTTGGAGTTGGTAAAGTCATGGGGTTGGTGCCTCCTTCCAGTCGGTGCTGGAAAATCAGGGAGTTGGAGCTTCCTTTATGTTGGTGCCTGTAAATCAAGGATTTGGTGCCTCCTTCCAGTTGGTGCTAGAGAATATTGGAATTCGGTGCTTTCTATGAATGAAATATTAACATGATATAAGAAAAGCATTCAATGGTTTTCTCCCATTTGGGTTTCCACGTAAAAATAATTGTGTTCTATGTATGTTTTTTTGTGTGTGTGATGATGAATGGAATTGTTAATGGTTAATGTTTACATTATGCGATTAAGGTTAAAATTGGTAAAAATTGCTCAATATTGATTC
>JASDQU010753273.1:15271-34292 GCA_032191745.1 Picea mariana | reverse complement strand
TCTCCTCTCTCAGAATACAATATTCACCATCATCCATAGCCGCAATACATTTCCCTCATAAAAGAGGGTTGCCTTCTAGGGAAAAAAACCCTAACATAATCTCTACCGTTAGATCTGCGACCTTATAATGAACGGTCCAGATTTACAATGAAATTACAATATACTTTTACAAGGAAATTTTTGCTTCGAGGGACGCTGCCCCCAAACCCCTGCTGGGGGCCCGCTTGCCCCCAGACCCCCCAGCCGGGGGGATAGCCCCCCCGGACCCCGCAGAGGGGGTACCCCCCCTCTACACTCCCCCGCGTGGAAGAGTGTACATACTTCTGGGGTGTAAATACTTCATGGGGAATAAACACGGCTGAAAGCAAGGACCTCTGAATCAGGAAGATAATCAGGCTCCACAACCAACATGGAGTGTTTTTCTCCTTAGATTTCTCTCATTCCTATTGTGTTTCCCATCGTATCATTGCTTGACAACCTCTATTCACTCTGGGTCTGAGTTTTTTAGCTTTTTCTCTTGCCTAGCTCTGTTTTTGAAACATATATGTGGTTTTTTTCTTGACTGTCGTGTATATGCACGTGTTATCCTTCTGCAAGATGCATACATACATGTTGTTTCCTTGAACAATCACGTACATCAGACTTCTTTGCTTGTTTGTTGGGTTTGGTGGTTGTTGGGTAGGTTTTGTCGATTGTTGAGTCTTCTTGGGTCTCTGTACTGACTGTTAAGTGTCTATGGGATGACATGAAACCTGTCTTTGGTTGAATTTCTGGGCGGAGTCTTTCTTGTCATCTTTTCATTTTAATTGTCCTTGTACATTGGGTTGGGTGTTTTGCTCCTTGGTATCCTACTTGAGTTGTCTGTTTCTATACACAGTAGAGTTTTTATATATCAAGTTGTTGTTCAGTCCATGCATTTTCATTTTTCTTATATTGAAAATACAAAAATATTAGGCATTTTGCATTGCTTGGCATTTTGATCTTTTAATTCTCTGTCATTAGCTTAGCGCATGTAAAGAAAGATTGCATTTTTACTTCAAAATTGCAGAGTTTAAATTGAAAAATGCATTTGTTTTAAGAAGCATATCATTAATTGAAAATTGAAGTTAGGACTTTACATTGTATTCGTATTTACTTTACTTGTTGAGTCATAACATCATGAGTTTCACTACCATACCTTTTTGAGTAAGCACAGCCACTAAAATTAATGCTATAATTTAAAATTGATTCGTCACAATTTTATTTTCTAGGGTGCACAAACTAGCTTAGGATTTAGTGCCTTGGAATAGGATTTTGTGAGTAAACTTCTCCAAGGCTATTAAATCAACATATGTGTCTGACAAAGGGAGTGGACAAATCCATTGTATAATCGGTAATATCAAGAGGCTCCGCTCACACCGGAGTTAATCATGAGGTCACACGAGGTTGGTTGAAGGGATATCCCCCTAATACCTTCTTAGCATCAGAGATATCTATGGGGATCTAATCGTATCTGGGGATCTTGCTAGTTCCCTTACCTCCGTGAGAGGCAGTACTTTCAAGGTTTCGGGCTTTGTTACCCTGCCCATACGATGGACCTGACTTATGATTGCTCGCATGTGCATCGGTTATACATTGGTTGCTTAGTTCCTTGACTTAGGTGCCACATAGGTTACTTGCAGGGGTTATTTTGCAAGTACCCTAGGTTAGATAAGGGTCAGACAACACACAACCTTTATGGAGGATTACCTCTCCAAGGGGATCTGACTGACTGGTTGTTAAGCCCATGAGGCCTTTATAACTGATTTTGTTACCTCTGATCTTTAGAAGGGAGTCTCAGGCCCCTCTTGGGTGAGACATACCTTCTTTAGGGAGGAAGGCCCCTTTTAGCCACTTTACCCTGTTTGTGTGCATATTGTTCGTTTGATTTTTGGTGTTCTCTTTGATTACTAGTTGGCCCTAGGATTTATTTTTTGTATCTTGAGTCTTAAGTCATCATGGAGTCGGACCAGCCTTCCCACCAGTCCCGTCGCTTGTTACA
The DNA here is from genome assembly GCA_032191745.1 of Picea mariana. Lineage (NCBI taxonomy): Eukaryota > Viridiplantae > Streptophyta > Pinopsida > Pinales > Pinaceae > Picea > Picea mariana. The sequence goes on along the minus strand of JASDQU010753273.1, from coordinate 32,272 downwards.
ATTACCACCGTATTTCAAGTCTTTTCCTTCTAAAAGGCATAGAGTTATTAGAGGTGGTACACACACCTCCACTTTTCAAACTTGTGATTCTAAAAGGATGATTATTGAACCGAGTCTTCAGAACATTAGGAACCCTTCGACTCCCACACCTACTATAGTTAATGGCACCCCTTAGACTCCCGCAACCACATTGGTTGTAGTGTCGGAGGCACCTATCATTACTATGGCCTATCCTATAGTGAATTCTCAATCTCTTGACTCGAACCCATTTGGGTCTCTTGGTCACTCACAGGGCTATAATGTTCAGTACATCCCTATGGCCTCTAGTCTTTTTTCCTATGATATGTCAAATTTTACTTCACAGTTTTAAAACTCCATCCCAGTTGTTGGCCCTAATGGTAGCATTGGACTTGGGGGAACTACACCTCCTTATACTCCATTTTCATTTGGAGGTTCTCAAATCCCTCAAACGACTCCTAATATGGGAGGAATTCCTGCTTTTAACCCCAGGTCTAATCCTCTTGCTTCTAGGTGGACAACCAACCTGGCGGACAAGCTTCTGCTCAAGTTTCATCCTATACCCTTACCTCCTCGGTGTTGATTCCGACTAACACATTTGACATGATGAATCCACCCCTATCCTCTAAATTCACACCTAGAGGAGGTCAGTTTCACGCCTTGGGCAACCCCCAACCCAAATCCAATCCGGTTGGGGGGGATTTTTATAACCCTCATATGAACATTCCTACTGGAATGATGCCCAACCAACCTCTTATGAATCATCCTGGAGGAGGGTCTTACAATCCCGGACAGGGCCATGGTGCTTACCAGAACCCTAGATGGGTTGCAGTTCCTCAAGCAAAATCTTTCCACGGAGCTTGGGGCCAGATGTCGCAACCCCGTCTCCCTTTTCTGTCCATGCTTAATCTTCCAGACTTGTCTAAGTTGATGAATGACCCTGTGTGTCATGATCCTACATGGCCCATCATCCCCACCAAGCTTCCTTCAGACATTCTGAAATTCAAAGGTAAGAATGTCGAGGATCCTGGTGATCACGTTACTACCTTTCACCTATGGTACTCCTCGAATTCCCTTAATGACGATTCCATTTGGTTGAGATTATTTCAATGCACCCTCATTAGGGTCACTGCGAAATGGTATATAGAGCTACCTAGGGGGGCATATGGGACCTTTAGTCAGATAGTGTTAGTCTTCCTTAACCACTTCCAATTATTGATTCATTGCGATGTTGGCCTAGAAATTCTGTCGACTTTACGCCAGGACACAACCACTCATATCTTAGATCATATCCAAAAGTGGTGTAGATGGAAGAGGTTGATTAAGACCTCCATACCCCCGACCTTTCTTTTATAATGGTTCCTTAAGTCTTTGCAGCCTCCTATCTCGAAAGATGTTGCTACATCCGGGGTTACCACTGAGGAAGAAGCGATCTTCAAAGCCTAGCAGTTAGATCTTATATACGCTCAATCTGGGATGTTATACCACATTCTTCTGGATGCACCAAGGTCAACCTATGACCCTAAACAAAATCCCAGACCTCATTCCGATGGCATTATAGGCTCCACCAATGTAAATTCCGCAGACTCGGTGACATGCCATTTGAAAGAGTTGTCTCTAAACCAGTCTACAGGACGGCCATATTAGTCTGTGTCTTCCAATCCCACTCAGTTGATGGATGTGCATTCTGTGCAATCGTCGACCGGCCCAAATGGTAACCAGCAACCGGGTGGGAATAAGAAGAAAGGATGTAATAATAATAGTAAGGGTGGGAAAAATAATAATAAACCCAAGGACAATGGTAATAATGAGAAGATGAATAATAATGCTGGAGAGGGCAAGAAAGAGAGGCGTAAGGTGAAATTTCCCTATAAGCTTTGTATAGACGATCACCTTACTCATTTATGCCCCAAACTTGTGAAAGTTGTGAGGCTATTATCTCTACGGCCCGCCGTGTTGACGAATCCTTTCCCACATAACCAACACACGGCCTCGAGCTCCTCAAACATTGGAAATGCGATCAGTGGGAGTCAAAACCCGTCGTCGCAAGACGATGACCGTTTGTGTATCAATATGGTCGATGCTAAAGTTCATGTAGCCACTCGATATCACGATTATAGTTCTTCACATGATATACCTGGTCTAGAATCTCCTCCTCCTCCTTCGGAGACGACTTTACAGATCGAAAAAATAGAGCCACTGCCTCGTACTCCGAAAGGAGTACTCAAGCGCTCTACCCACAATCCAAATTCTAGATCCACCCATAACTACTTTATTGTTGACGACCTGGGTCAAACCCCTTGTGCGATGTCGGCTCTGGAGGTACTCCAGACATGTCCTTCATAGAGGAATTCCTTGCTATCTGTGTTAAGATCTCTAAAACCTAGTGGCTCAAAAGTTATCAAATTTGACGTCACGGATGTGAAGCCTCTCTTGCCTTACCATGTGGAATTCCAAATCCATGTGGGGTACTCAAATTATACCATCAAATGTGTGGTTGTTGATGAAGGCACCGCTACATGTGTGATGTCCCTGATTTGTTGGAAAGCTCTCGGCTCTCCGACTCTCTCTCAATCATCGACCATGTTGACTTCTTTTGATGGTCGTTCCTTCCTCCCTCACCGTATTCTTCCTACCTTTCCGGTCCAGTTAGGTGGGAAGATAGTAGAGGTGGATGTTGAGGTAGTTGATGCAGATCTTGATTATAACTTGTTACTAGGACGCAATTGGACCTATGTTATGACTATCATCACATCATTCATTTTCCGTGCTCTTTGTTTTCCACTCAATGGGAAGATCGTGATGATCAACCAATTGTCCTTTGTGTATGCTAGTCTGAATGCATCTATTGGACCATCGATCCCCATGGTAAAAAATTCTCAACCGACAACTGAGAATATTGGTGTCGGAATGTATTATTCCCTTATGGGTACTTTTGACTTCATGGCGTCGATTCATCATGTTTACTTCATGTCCAATAGGCCTATTTCATCATAGAGGTCCATTCATTTCTGCACTTCCTATTTTAACGATCCTTGGACCCTATCTTCCTCGACTTCGTCTTGCGAAGGTTAGTCACATGCTGGAATGGCCATGCCACTATCAACAACATAGATTGTGTATCAAGTTGTTCTTGACTCTTCTGTTGATCCCGATCCAGTTACCTCGCTGACAGATGAGGAGGACCATGTTCTTAGGCCCGTGTGGGCCACTTCGTTGTCTTGTTCACATGAATTCCTTGATGAGACTTTTCCCTCGGATGAAATTATCATCGAAGCCATGAATGGTTCCGACAAACCTTAGGATGATATGCATCATCGCTCTTATTTCCTCCTAGATCTTGAAAGAATCGAACAAGATGACTTTTGATCTACTTTGAGTGAGATAGTCGGTCATGTCGTAGTTCCACTTGATACGCACGACATTTATGCCGAAGGAAATATGGTGAGTATCTCTCCTACTGTCATGATTGATATCTCTCGTACCCCTAGAAAGATTGAAAACATACATATCGGTGCGGATTGTTCGCCAAAATAAATTTTGATCTACATCGAACTCTTCAAAGAATTCTGAGATGTTTTTGCTTGGTTATATGAATATATGTCAGGAATCGACCCTCGTATTGTCGAGCATAAGATTAGAACTTATCTGGATGCTAAACCTGTTCAACAATATCTTAGAGCTGTCAATCCCAGGAAGGCCCCTACTATTAAGGAAAAGGTAGAGAAACTACTTAATGTTGGTTTCATCTACTCGGTTGCCTTGACTAAATGGGTATCCAATCATGTTCCTATGAATAAGAAGAAAGGAACCATTAGTGTATGCATGGACTTTCGTGACCTGAACAAAGCATGTCCTAAAGAATGTCATCGATCAAATTCTCGACGAGTGTGCGGGAAGCGAAGTGTTTTCTTTCATGGATGGATTTTCAGGGTATAACCAAATTCAAATTAAACCTGAGGATCAACACAAGACAACATTTATTTGTCCTTGGGGTACTTTCGCATACCATAAAATGCCTTTCGGCCTTAAAAATGTCGGAGCAACCTTCCAACGTGCTATGACCTTCTCTTTCCACGATATTAAGCATATAGTTGAAACTTACCTTGACAATCTTGTTGCTCACTCTCGTAAGAGAGAGGATCACTCTATGCACCTTTGGCTAGTTTTTGAAAGATGTTGTTACTCTAGAATCCGATTGAACCCTCTTAAGTGCATCTTTTGCATTAGGTCTAGTCGTCTTTTGGGATTTCTAGTTTCTGAGACCAAGATCATGGTAGATCCATTAAAGGTTGAGGAAATACTTTGATAGCCTCCCCCGCGCACTATTCGACAACTTCAAGGTTTACAGGGGAAAGATAAATTTTAACATTGGTTTATAGTAAACTATGCAAATATCACTAAGGGTTTCATGCATCTTTTGAAGAAGGACACCCCTTTTATCTGGGATGATCGAGCCCAAGAATCCTTCAATGGTTTGAAGAAAGACTTGGTATCAGTGCCTCTGTTGAAGTCTCCTGACTACAGTAGGGATTACTTGCTTTATATCACCGCGTCTGAAGAGACGACTGGTATGGTTTTGGTTCAGGAGGATGATGAACTCTGCAAGCACGTCATCTACTATCTTAGTCAAAACTTAGTCAGTCCTGAGCTTAATTATTCTCACGTTGAAAAGCTAGCTTTGGTTGTCATTAACGTAGTCCAACGTTTACACCATTATATACTGCTTTACAAGACTACTATGGTTGTTGATGTCAATCCATTTCAATACGTCCTTACCAGGTGTATCATAGGGGGGAAATATAAAAAAATGGATTATCATTTTATAAGAATTTGATCTCGATTTCGCTTCTGCGAAATCCAAGAAATCACTAGTCTTCACGGAGTTAATATCTGACTTTCCACAATTAGATGAGGATGTTATCCATTTTGGTTCATTTGTGGACGAACACATTTTCCTTTTCTCTTCATCCTACCCCTGGTATGGAGACATCGTTCTCTATCTTCAAACCTTGAATTTCCCTCAGCATCTCTTGCGAGATGATTGACGATTTGTATGATACCAAGCTAAGAATTACACTATCATTGATGGCACTTTGTATCATTGGGGAATATATAATATCCTGTGTCGTTGTTGAAATCATGAGGACGCTGAGTCAGTCCTAAAGGATTGCCACAGTGGGTCTTGTGGTAGTCACCTATTCGGGCTTGTGACAACCCATAAAATTTTGTGAGTTGGTTATTTCTGGCCATCTATCTTTAAAGATTGTGTTGAAGTGGTTAAGAAGTGTCACCCATTCCAGTTGTTCACTCGAAAAATGCGCTCGCATCCAATCCCTCTTCACCCAGTCATTATCGTCAGTCCCTTCACCAAGTGGGGGGTGGACTTCATGGATTGCAACCCAACTTTGGTTGGGGGGCACCAGCACATTATCATGGTTGTCGAATACTTTACTAAGTGGGATGAGGCCATACCTACAATTAAATCCAATGGGAATATTGTTGCCTTCTTCGTATTCAATCAAATTATCTCTCGGTTCGGTATCCCGAGTGAGATTGTCACTGATCATAGCAGTCACTTTCAGAAGGAAATGATGGAAGAGCTAGCATCTAAGATGAGGTTTAAACATGGTCATTCTTCCCCTTATCACCCTCAGGAAAATGGACAAGTAGAGCCCATCAACAAGTCTCTCTAGACCATTTTGTAGAAAACTGTCAACCAGAGTAAGTCTGACTGGCACATTATGCTATATCTCGCACTCTAGGCATATCGAACCTCGATCAAGACTGCCACCGGATTTTCCACTTTCCAGTTAATACACGGTGTGGAGTCGTTATTACCAATTGAATGCGAAATCTCGTCTCTTAAGTTGGCAGTCGCACTCCTACCTGACACTTCTAATATCGAGCGACGCCTTGTACACCTAGAGAGTCTTGACGAGCAACGTCGAGACGCCTCTAAAACTATCAAGGCGAACAAAAGATGTGTCAAGGTCCAGTACGATAAGTTTTTTTGTCCTCGGTTGTACGCGGAGGGTGACTTGGTCCTCTTATATTATCAAGCCAAAGAACCCTTGGGGGTAGGCAAGTTTAAACCCATCTGGCACGATCCCTATATTGTGTGACGTGTCTTAGAAAAAGGAGCCTATGAGTTACAAGATTATGAAGGGAATATGTTGGTCGAGCCCAGGAATGGGCTTTACTTCAAACGTTATTACGCTTGAGCCCCAAGCTTGGGCGAAACTCTTTGTATACTAATGTAATTTAGTGTATATATATTTTCCCTTTCTTTTTCGTCTTCATCTTGCTTATCGAGTTTTCCCTTGGTTGGTAGATGTCAACGGAGTCTTCGGTCTACCTAGGATTCGCAGATGGAGCCAGTCGTCATACATGGAACTTAGCTTCCGCCGCTTGGGTGTTTTACTCACATGAGGGTCTACTAGTGTCTTCAAGTGGCGTATGCCTAAGGCCATCCATGAATAATGTGGTTGAATATAGAGTTGTTATAGAACTTTTGCGCAATGTTATCTCACATGGTATTCTCTCTTTAGAGGTTCGCCTAGATTTCTAGTTAGTAGTATGAACGACAGTTACCACGTGTGTGATCCTACTTTACTCTGAAGATTCCTATGGGTACGTCTTTTAGAACGAAGGTTTGATTTTATTACTTATTATCACATACCTAGGAGTTCTAATCATGTATTTAATGTTTGTGCTAATTTCATTTTAGATTGGCATTTGTCACATAACTAAAGAAAAGAAAATAATCTCATAAATGTACACATTGTAATATAAGTAAAGTCAAAGATCCATGTTTTATATAGATTTCAAAAAAAAAATATGATGTTTATAGTACACAATTGGGGCTAACACCCTCAATACACATATACAACCGATAATACAATATCCACGACATCTACGCCCGTGGCACTGGATGTGTGTCATGATAACAAACTACGACATTTGCGAGATGTTGAAAGAGTCGCACCCAAGCTCTAGGCACACCAACCACTTGTCGTTGCATGGATTCTGACAGATCCTCTATCTGAACCATTGGAATCCTATGAGTCAAATGAGATAGGTTTCCCTACATGTTTTGAAGGACTCTCTCTGCTTCTCCTCCCTCCGCCTCATCCCCCCGGTGCCTCCGACGATGTCGTGAAAGCCCGTCTAGCCGTCGCGAACCCACGTCTATGTTACACAAGTGTCTAGTTAGTACTTAAGCATCATCCAAAAATATTTTTGTTTCACTATACAAAATACAAAAAAATAAAATATTTAAAAACATTTGACATACCTATGTCTCCATAGGCGATCCCTGGTGGGAGTGGCATGTCAAGGTCCCCTCTGAAGTTGATCCATGCATAGGGGTAGTCATCCAGAGCAATGACCTAATGCCTCCACCAGTAGAAGAAATCCTCATTGTAGCGTGTGGGCACCCTACCTCCCCCCTATCATCTCATTACCTAGGTCCACCGTGCCATGGTTGGATTGTGATGTCCTCTAGGAAGAATCTCAACTCTAGGTCCCAAACCTAGAACCCGCTCGAAGAAAAAGTTGCATAAGATAGAGGCAAACCCGAAGTTCCTCTTGCTACCCTCTTTGCACTACGTCAATTGGCTCTTCATATTCGCTAGTAGTGAGGTACATCAATCATATGTTGTGGGTCTCAAGCACTCTATAGCATAGAACATGAGCGACCTCGATGCCTGATGCAATGAAGACGATCCTGTGATCCTGGTCAACACGAGGACAACAATCTTGAGGCTGAGATTGTTTATCACTCGGATGGGGAGTTGACTCCCGACCTTCAGGGTCCCTGCTACACAGTGAGCTTATATGTACTCCTCTATATTCATACCTCTCCCAGCTCCCTAGGATTTGAGGTTCACCACCTCACCCCGACGCGATAACCCAGTCAAAAAGTATATATCCTTGACTTCAATCCTCAATGGTTTCCCATCGAGGTTGAAGCTCTCACTGTCAGGATCCCAGTAATCCACAAGCATCTCAAGCAACCTCACCTGGGCCCTCATCCCTTTGAGTGCCTAAAATTTATATAAGCCACATTGTTTCAAGGCCATTTGGGCCCCTGGATCTCTATCCACAACAACATCTACCTCCTCGTTCTCCCTTTTCCTCCATTCTAGTACCATCCTTCTAGAGAAAAGGCAATTTTTGAGTTAGCAACCATAGAAAACATTGATTACGAACTTGTACACAGGTTTCCATATTTACAGTCGTGTATAGGGCTGAGTACATGTGCCCTATATTTTACACAGTCGCGTATAACCTCACGTATACGCGACCCGATGAATGGTAGCCCACGTACACCGAATTACTCAATTTGTGCCCTAATTTACTCAAATTTTGAAACCTAATCTAAAAATTTAATCCACTAGAAAGGAAGAGGAGGGAAAGAGGAATTACCTGGTCCAGACGGTTTCTGATTTCATCGCCCGGTGCTCACGCAATCACCAGTTGAAAATCAGAGGTATTTTGTTCCAATTTTCACTATTTGGGTAAAATGTCAAAATGACATAGTAATTTTTGGTTTTGTTACTATTTATAACAGTTTTTACCCACTTTCTATAGTTTTGAGTCATTTTTTCTCCTAATGGACTAATACAACAGTGGATTGAGTTGGTTTTTGTAGTTTTTACCAGGGATTCTTGTAGATTTCAACGTTATGTTGGTCGTTCATAACCATGGGCAGGTATTTTCACTACCCAGCATATATGATAGGTATCCATTCCACAATGCACTTTTGCATTAACCTATAACTGTCACTTGTATACCTTAGCTACGAACTCATTTGTTGTGACATAGAACCTTCCATCTACTATAAGATGTGCCGTTATCAAGTGGTAGAGACTTACCAAACATGGGTGCCCTAGTTAGATCCTCTACTTCATTTGGTGCCCATGCAAAGATTGTTTCCATAGGACCGTGAATCCCTTATAACTAATACATGACTTTATGTTAAGCCTCATTTCTCACTCATAAACATGTTGCCTTATACCTAGAGGACTCCCAACCGACTTTAATTTAAGCTATTTTTCAACTCGTCTTCAAAAAGCGAAAAGATTGTCGAGTGAACTTGTCTCTTTCACACTCGTAAATTGAATTTGAAAGAACATCTATTTGGTACAAGTTTATCCCTTTTTCACACCAAGTAGACTAAAGATCATGAAAAATGACATTTTTTGGCGTTAAGTTGTGATTGCATCTCATTCCCTTGCTTGGAGTATTGAGCCTATAGGTGGTTCTCGCTTTGTGTTATAAATCGTTTGCCTCAGCAATTTTTGCATCCTCAACCAAGCAGAGCCTCATTTATATCCTTCGCAATTTGACACCCTATACCCAAGAGGGAACATTCCCTCGAGTGTCCATCTCCCGCATGCATCTCCTTGCATTGAGCATAGGTATGTTCCACTGCTGGAACTAGTTTTTCTTACTTGCAACACTCATTTCCTCCTCTGTATCATAACATTCATTTGTCTATGAAAAAACAAAAAAAGACGGGCGTGAAGGGCGTATTATCTTATATTGGCAGTAGTCGTGTCGCATTTGAACAAAGAAAAAAGTTTTTGAGTCCATTTGTCATCATAATTTTAGGTTTAGCATGGCCTTAGGAAGCTGAGCTCATTACATAGTTTTTTCTCTACTGACTGGTTACTCTTTCAGTCCCTATGGAGAATTTCATCGATGCCTCCCGCATCTCATGGTTCCATCATTGAGTCTATGTTGTCAAAGTCTTCCATACGTCTCATGCTCTTGTTCAAAGGAAGTATATCAACTTGTGTCGGCCATTCCTCAGAACTCTTAACTTTGCATGTCGGCCATACCCTTAGTTTGTCTCAGAATCACATGATATTGTATCCCTATCACACACCTTGGTCCTAATTTCATCATTGGTAGGTAACCTTGAACCCAGCAATCGACATTTCATCATTGGTCATTGACTGGGTGGTTTCCCTTGTGTTAGACGACAAGACATATATTCACACATTGGGATTTGTGTAGTGTCTTGGATGCCATTAGCCCTATTGGTGGTTTCCTCACCTTTTTCATCAGTTTTCCTCATGGGATGTTATTTAGAGGGTCTTTTTCGTGTATTGCTTGCACTTGGCACACGTGAAAAACGCACAGGGTCGTTGGTTCATGAACATGTTCTTCGTCTAATTTCCTTCAAATCATGAAGCTCCTGCTTTGTACCTTGTGTTGAATGATGAGAGATGCCTTAATGCTCTCCTTTCAGCGAGTCTCCTTCCATCGACTTCAACTCATCAATTCTGGAAATGAGACCTAGAGTCTTATGAGTACCTTGAGGCTTGTAGTCATTAGTGGTAGGTTCTCTCGCCATCAACAATTGGGAATACATCAATGTCTCCTGATTGATGAATTCTTCAAGTGTTCGACCCCGACTCCTTTATTCACACTTGTAAGAATGTACTCAACTCCTTGATACCTACTTTCATTATCGGTAAGTTGTCTCTCATTTGTTAATGGTATACCTCAATGACTGGTAATCAAATGATGTCTCATTGTGTTCGACCTCAACTCCTTTATTCACATGATGTAGACTTGCACCTTTGGCGGATTGTGTAGAAGAATTGAAGACATCAATATGTGGCTGTAACTTTTCTGAGTTGTTGCTTCCTTTTCATTGGACCAGTACCTATATGACTTCAGTGATCATGGGAGATCAGATTGTACTCCATTGTATACATTTATCTTCAGATTGATTTTGAGACTGGTTCTACTGGGCCTTGTTCGTGACTATGACAACTTTTGGCATGTAACCGCATTTGTATTTGCCTATTCATGGCCAAAGACAGTTGTATGGTATATTTTCACATGGATCTGCAATGTAAATCAAATTGGCATCCATGTATGCAAAGTCAGTGTAGAATGTAATAAGCAACTAGTCCTTCCAGCTAGTTTGTAATATCCCCAGGTTGAACCAATTGTAAATATAATAATGTTCTTAAGCTGGTGAGTTGTTTTGATATAATTTTGTATGCACCTTTAATGGCATAGTGCGCGCAGGTACTGCGCAGTAAAAATGATGAAATGGGCACATTCCAGGATACCGCGCGCAGCAAACTTAAGTGTGCGCAATAATGAGGCCAGGGAGCCTTTATGTATATGTTGTGTTTTATATGTTGGTGAGCCGGTTATTATAAGCTAGGATTCTTATGTTTTGAATTAAGGCTAGAGATCTTAGATGCTAAAGGCCAGTGCACCTATTTTTGTATATGTCTCATGATTAATATAAAATACATCACTGCGCGCAGACCGACCATGATCAAAGAGATGGGGGAATAAATTCCACTAGTCGATAAAAGGGTGGGGGCCAAAAGGTAAGGAAAAGGTCTAAGCTAGGGAGCTTAAGCCAAAAATGAATATTATATTAATATTTCTTAAAGTATAAAGTATGGATAATTATGTTATCCTAAGTTATAAAGTTGGGGACAAGTGGACCAAAGTAGCTCCCAACATGACAAGTGTCAAGTTGGGGACATGCATACATATTGTGGGGACTTAGTTCATTTCCGACACTTTCTTCCATCATTCTTTCTATTATTCATTCAGCCATGGTGACATGACTATTTTCACTCATGCAATCATTTATCTTCCATACTTCCTGTCACTGTACCAGAGCTTGTATCCATGGCCATATAGGTTTGTGTAGCTGGTTAGCCGGGGACCTGGACTAAAGAAGCGGGTTGTCAGGCTCGTGGGATATTGAAGAGGCGGGTTGTCAGGCCCATGAGTAATTTCTATCTGGGCGAGATAATTGTTGGGAGGTGACTTCTTGAAGGTGCTAAACTACAACTACAGGACTCTGAGACTTCTTGTCTGGCCTGTTGCTAAAGCCCTGGAAGGGAAGTGGGGCAGTCGAGAGACTGTTGAGCAGAGAAGGGGAACACTTCCTTAGGTGGGATAGGCATGTGGGAAATGAGAGATTGTAGGCTGTTAGTTTGAGTAGGCACCTGTGATGGAGTCTTTCATGTTTTCCATGAGCCATTAGCCTGGTTAGGAACCCTTTACCTGGGTGGAATTTAGTCTGAACTCGGGGGTGACTCACTGTTCAGAGTGATGAACAGTGTGGTCTAAGGCTGAGAGGTTCGTGGAAGGTCTGCACACAATTGGTGATACTCTTACCAAGATAAGTGTCAACTGTGTGATAAATTTACACGCTGCATTATTATTTTCGTGCTTAGTTTTACGGATTTATCATGTGTATGATTTATAACTGTGTTAATATTTTATGGGTATTTCCTATATATGTTGCATGTATGCGGTTACTATTATTTCAGTATGAATTCGTGCATTTACAGATGTATTTGTATGTTTACGTTTTATATATAAATCTTCCGCAAGAGTTCTGTGTGTATATATTTTTAATTGCATGCAGTTAGAAAAATTGTATGTGGCATAGCTCGGTTTGGATGTTGAGTATGTTACAGTATGTTCGGCACAGAGAACGATTGTGTTCTCTGGCGTAGAATGACCCGGCATGGATGGTCGGGGACGTTACAAAATGGGTTCAGATCTAAGTAAAGCGTCTGAGTAGTGGCATGGCCCGGCCTGTTGGTAGCTGGGGATGTTACAAATTGGTATCAGAGCCTCAGTACAAACACTAAGCCTAGATGGGATGGAAAGGTTCAATTGAAGTGAATATTCATAGAAGATTAATTTCGAAGTGGTCAAATTTCAGTTTGTAGAACGTCCATGGTAAAAAGTAAACAACAACTAGGTGGAAATGGGGAAAAGCCCCAATTTCTGTGGTTGAATTCACGAGAAAATGGAGAAATTCAGCCAAGCGATGAGATATCACTGATTTAATATCTGTTCTAGCAAATTCAGACCTAGAATTGGTCAAATTTGAAGTTACAGTGAATCCATCACAGTTGGAGCGAGTTTAATAATTAAAATTCCCAATTCGTAAATTGAGTTTGGGAAAAATTCATTCCCCCACAGCGATCTGTTGTTACAAAGGTGAGCTAATGTTATCAGGGTGAAATTGAATGAACTTCATAGTTGCAGAATGTCTATGGTGAATTGGGGAAAAGCCCCAATTTCTGCAGCGAAATTCACAAGGAATCGATGCGCATAAAGGTGAATGTGCGCAGTTGGGCGCACCAAAAATTTATGTGGCGCAGTGAAAAGCTCAGGATAGGTAAAATTCAGCACTGCACAGCAAGGTATTGGCCTGCTGATGCACGTGCTAAATTTTGGTGCTGTGTGAAAAAATGATAGCGAGCAGGTGTGCGCGATAAAAATTTAGTACCACGCGGAAAAATATGGTGTTAGGGTGCACATGAAAAATATTGGCGCCGCGCGGAAAAATATTGGTGTGCGGATGTGAGTGCTAAATTTAGCATTGCGTGGCGTGCACACACATAGTAATGGTGCACGTGGTGTGCGCAGTATTGCAAAGCACATAGGAGTTTGGTTGGTGCACGCTCATAATGAGTATAAGTTGTCTCACGACAGTGTAATCAATGGTGCGTGCATATTATTGTGCACGGTGGAGGTATATTGAACTTTGGCATGGTGTGCAATGCATAGAGCGAAATGCATGTGGAATATCAGTGCGTGATACAAAAACTATGCGCAGTGGATATTGGCGCGCAACACAAAAGTAGTGTGTGCAAGTTATTGGCGCGACAAAGAAGTGATACACAGTGGTTTTGAAGTGCGTGAAGCATGATTTACCTTGTGATGTTGCAGCACATGGTAAATACAGGTGCACTGATTGAAATTTGTGCACGCAAAGTCAATTGGAAAGAGAACAACAACAGAAAGCAGCAGATTTTTGCGACATTTTATACTATTTGAACGTCATCTTCTTTTGCAGTGCATTTTTTAGGGTTGTCTCGTGTCACTGGGTATATCTATAGAAAACATTGGCTAGATTTGATTTGTTTTGGGGTTTGTTGTTGAATGACTGGAGGAACGGAGATGACATTTGGGCTATGGAGTCTGGAATGAACAATGCATTGTCAGAACATTGAACTATCAAGAGGAGAAGGCTAATTAAGGCAATGAGTCTAAGTTTAATAGAAAATTTGCATGGCATTAGAGGAAAAAGAAACACACAACCACATCGGAGCATTATTTAAAATGAATTCAGATTTAGTTTGAGAAGAAATAAATATAGTCTAAATTGCTAAGCCGAGAGCATCTCAGAGATGAATTCTGGGTTTTATATTCCTCCGATTCAGACAGATGAAAGTGAAATATAAGCTTACAAGAAACACATACCATGAAAGAAAACAAAACTCATATCACCACCAGTCAGAATCTTTTCACAAACAGTCCAAAATCCGCTTCTGCATTTATATATTCATTTTAATCCCAAAATTACAAAAAGTCTTCCTACACAGAGGGCAGGTTCATTTTCCCCTTTTTCTTCCTTGAGATAATATATATATATATAGTGAGAGAGGAATTATTTGTAGAATTCGAAACACTCGGACTTCCGCATATTTCCAAAAACAGAGATAAGTTACAAAAAGGGAATGATTTAAAATAACAGTTACCCATTTTGAAGGGACCGTTTAAGAACAGGTTTATCATCTCTGGGGCCCCTTTCCTCTACTACCAGCTGTCCAAAATTTGTTGAAATGTACTTAATTTTATTTGAGGTCTCATTTCAGCTTAGCGATCTCCTCCTTTAGAGTATCTAACCAGACCGATTGATCCTCTCCAACACTTTCAGTTGTTTCAGCTGTGGTTTCTTTCTTCTGTCGCTTGCTCTGTTTCTTCTTAACAGCTCCCCTGTTGATGACTAGATCCCTCATAATGGGATTTAGCCTGACTTCCAATTTCGAGTCTATAGCAGGATCTGTGTGGAACTTAGTTGCTATTATATGTGCAATTATCCTTTCCTCCTTACAAGTATTCAATGGAATCCAAATAGAGGAATAGATCATGTAGTGAATGAATTAGTGAAAGTGCATTCACTCCCAAAGAAACCAATATACAGATTAAGCAATACATGGGAGTCAAATCTATTATAAAAGGAATTGACTACCTGAATGATAGTAATTAGATAAAGAAAGAGGCTTATTGCATATTGGATAAGGAGTGCATCATATCCATGGATTAGCTATGAAATGAGAGTAATGCTTCCCTTATGGTTATCAGAGTGCGCAGTGGAAGCATGGTATGAAGGGCATTATTTATGGCATGATAGAACTGGATTGTGTAAGGTAGGTTGAAATCAGATTGGTGAAGACAAGGGAAAGTAATACCCATCAAGCAAATCCAAGTGTTGACATGATCAGCTAAGGAAGGGATAAATCAAGTACCTCAAGAAGGAAGTTGATGTTAACTGTCCAAGGCTACTCAGAAAACATGACTAGAAATATAATTGGGTCATGTAGGAGTTGGATCAGAGGGATCCGAATAATAGTGAGATGTTGAAAATTAATATCAACATAATATGGAGTTGCAATTCCATGAACATCCAAGAATAATGGAAGAACAATTCATGGGGTAGATGTCAAGCAAATGGGAATCCATGAAAACACTCCAAGAGGGAAAGAAATAATAGTAGTAGATATTATTGATGCATTCCAAAAGTATTGAAGATATTTCCACAATAACATGAAGATGTCAAAGCCAAGAAAGACTTAAAGGTGAAATGAATCTATGTAGAGAGTCAGTAAAGAACCATGAAGAAGAAAATGATTCCATGCATGGTTTTGAATGAAAAAGAGATGGTGCCTGAGAAGAATCCATCTCAAATGGCATGGAGCCATGAGTGACATTCCCAGGGGGTGGAGGTATGACTTGAAACTATGTTGGTAAGTTAAAATCTGTATTAAGTGCTTTTAATTAATTCTATGCAGCTAGGGAAGGAGGCATATGTCCATCCTTACAACATGCTAAGAGAATTGGCTATGCAAGCCAAGTTTGAGGATAGTTGGCAAAGAGTGGAGAAGAATGCAAGAAAACCCAAATACTAAATTATTCATTCAAGGAAGAACTGGAATAGTTCAGTCCGAAAAATAAATGGATGTTGAAGATCCAAAAGTCTATAAGACAACAAGATTGGAATTATAATTCATCCAAGTATGAGATGGTATAGATGGATCCAGGAAATAAACAAAATCTGAAGGTTAATATCATTTTAGTATTTGGATGGAAAAACAAAGGCAGGCAAGAGTGTTTTGTCTAGAAAGTGCTCAGATCAGAAATACTCATGCATAGTAATTACAGTGACGAGCACTTGAAGGTTCAGGATTCCAGGAGAATGGAAGACTTCTGGGATAAACAAGGAAACATGATACAGGAAGAAAGAATTTGCTGCAAGTACTGTAGCAACAAGTATTTTATGGCTTGTTGGGACAGCCATAAAGTGAGGATGCTTGCATGTTTGCAAGTGTTGTTGATAATGTTTCTGCATGTGGAAGAAAGCAGCAGAAGGATGGAATGTTGATTATAAGACTAATAAGGAGGCATAAGAGCTTCTATTGTCATCAACTAATAAAGTAGCATTAAAATTGTTTAACGGTAGCCATGCAGGTAAGTATTCCTGTTTAGAAATTATGTTGTATTATTGCCAAAGGGAAATATAGGTAAGAATTTCCCCAAATTGAATTTTAAACTACGATGTATTGTATTGTTTAAGTGCATTGACAGGATTAAGTTACCACTAAGTGTGGTAAAGGCTAGAGGCATGTTATATTTATCAAAGCTTTTAGCTTTTGAATGCACACACTGACATAGTAGCATGTCATGTTAATTTGGTGATGAGGCAATAACCAGAGAAAATAAAAGATAATAAATTGTTATAGGAATGATGCTAAGAAAGCTAGTCATGTATGAGACCAGGATATGGTTGGATATGGCAAGGTATGGTTATAGAAAGGTTATGTGCCACATAAATACCCAATGAGCTTCCTACTTTAAATAAAACTTGGACTGCAACCTTTTTGCTAACACTAATAAACACTACAGAAT
>JASDQU010753272.1:21947-37169 GCA_032191745.1 Picea mariana | reverse complement strand
ATTTGCTTTCAGTCTCTATTATGTGTTTATGCTTATGAATGTTGAGTGAAATATTCTGAGAGGAAACAATAAGCTTCAATTGTTTCTCTTCCTAAGAAAATCTACAAGGAGTGTAGTGTTAGTCTGCAATAAGTGCATTGATAGGCTTCTGAGTTAATCTCATAAAATATTAGGAGGGATACCGAGGTTTTACTATCAGTAAGGTTGCAAGGTTTGCACAGAAGCTACACAGGAGGTGCATAGGCTGAGTCATTTGTTGGGCTTGTTCACTTGAGGAGAGAGTGGAAAATTATCTGTTGCAATGAATGCATAGAGGTGGATAGATTTCTCTGAGAGAGAAAGGAAGTTTTGAGAAGTCCGTAAGGTGTGAGTGGGACAAAACCCAAAGAATATCTGAGTTTTCAGTGAAGGTTAAGCTCAGGAGGGAGAGCGAGTACCTTTGTCCAGAGGAGAAGTTAAGCTCGGGAAGGATAGAGGTTTTACAATTGCTCAAGAAGGAACTCAATAGGTTGAGTCACCCTAGAGTTTCAAAAAACTCAGGAGGGAGAGTGGTATTTTAGATTGGTAGTCGAAAAAACTTGGGAAAGTTTCCTAAGGGTGGATATTTCGAGAAATTTGAAGGCAACGTGTAGAATCTTCAACGTGAAAAAGTCGAAGCTCAGGAAGTTAGCAGCGTAGAAATATTCCAGAGGAAAGAGTTAACAAGGGAGTGTTGAAGGAACGGTGGAGACCCCTTTGGGGAGATCTTGACGCATTGACAACTGTTAGATTAGGAGAAGAGAATTCGCAGTTTGGGAAAATCTCGAGGAGTGAAGCATCAACTTCACGAATCATGAAGTGTGATCTGAGACATTGGTTGCAAAGGAAACATGGACTATTGATATGACGCGAGGAGAGTTCGTAGTTTAGACTTCGGGAGAAAAGAGGTGAGCTATCTTCGGGAGACGTGAAGGGTGAAGTCCCAAAGTTCTTGGTAGTTGGGCCCCAGGTCATAGCCCAACGTTGCATTGAAGGGGCTAGAGGAGAGGAGCTAGCGCCCGTCAGATTTTAAATTTACAAATCAAGAGTTGGGAGAGTCAATAGAGGTCTGCATAAAATCACCCAAACTCTGTAGTCCCAATGTACATTTGGGTATGCGCTTGGTCACATATAGTGGTCAAGTGAGGAGAAGCTTGTGCCCAAAATCAGTTCGCGCGAGTACAGGAGTTGGACCTATGTGAGTTATAGTTGGAATTGAGGTCTCTTGGGGACCCGAAGAACCATTTTAGTTCAGTCCTGTGAAAGATCCATCGAATGGGAGGTCAAGCATTTCCCTTTAAGGTGGGGCGTTGCATCAACGTGGAAAAATAATTCAAGATTGTGTGGAAAAATAATAATCTAAGACCTCATGAATATCATCTCTTGGAATATCAAGGGATTAAATGGAATAAGTAAGAAAATACTTCTTTGGAATCGTATAATAGAGGAGAATATGGAAATTATTTTCGTAAAAGAAACCATATGTGTAGGATCGAAAGTAGATCACATTCTAGCCCAATGTTGGAGACAGGCATACTCTATTCATATTGATTCTAGAGGGTCCACTGGTAGCCATGACATGCTATGGAATCCGAGCACCATAATATTAGATAATGTTTTTAGCACTAGATGGACAATCTCTGTAGAATATCGGGCCATAGGATCAGATAAAGGGGGGGTGATAACAAATGTATAAGGTCCCCATCTCCAATAAGAAAATGTAATGCTCCCCTGACCATCAACCCCATTGGTCGGGCAAACGCTACTGTGCGGAACAACATCATTCTCATACTTAATTAATAACATGCATTTAAATCAATCTAAACACATTTCACTCAGAGTAAACACAAGATTACTGCTAACATAAATAATCCCTAGCCTTAACAGTAATTCATATACACAACAGAATACATGATACATATAAGCATCACAGGCATACAAAACATAATATTAAGCATAAGTTGATACTTATCTTTGAAACTGTGGTAATTCCATCAACTATGTGCAGGCCTTCCATGAGCCTCCCAGCCTTAGACCACGTTGCTCATCACTCTCAGTAGTAGGTCACCCCCGAGCTGGGACTAAGCTCCACCCAAGGCAAGGAATCCTAGTCTAGGCTAAGGTTACAGGGAAAACTGCACAGAATAACTAGAAGGATTCTTCCCAGGATGCCTTCTTACGCCCACTACTAATAGACTCTCATTCCCCACATGCATGTTCCACCCCGGAGTATACACCTTTACAAGCACAGTCCATCAGTTCTTCACCTCCCTCGCTGGGCCTCGGCAACAGGCAGGATCAGGAATTCTCAGATCTTTGAAGCTAGTGTTGGACTCTCTCTGGGAGAAAACCACTTCCCAACATACTCTCTCACTTGGAGGGAGTTTCTCACAGGCCTGACAACCTACTTTTTCTACCACACCCTTCGAATCAATTCCAACCGAGTGAGGGAAACCTCAACAACATCAAGCACTTAGTTGACGCTAGGATGATGACCACAACAAAAGATGGGCATAGTCCCACAAATGGCAACGACCAGATGCTAAAACATAGCACACTCAGGTGATTATCCGGGTGTCGGTTTCTACAGAAGACACAAATCGACTCATGGCTTACCGGTTACAGGATGCGTGATAGGAAATTTTGTAGAGGTCGAGGATGGAGGCCAAACGCAAAGACCAGACAGAATTTACTGGAATACACCAGACAATCACAAAGGTCTCATGGTTTGGGTTTTCAGCGTTGTGTGTGATATGTCGAGATCAGATGCAGAGGTCACACAATTTAGACAACGAATGATAGAATGGAGAACAAACCCACTCAGACGCAAACGTCCTCGGAAAGGATGGGAAGAGAACCCCCAACACGGCTCATTTCCTGGGTTAAATTGCATGTGCCTGGATCGACACATGTCGCCCATGAAGCTGCATGCATTCCCTCAGCATGTGTTCCTCCCCAAGAAATTAGGACAAAACATAGATTTCACATGGCTTTTTGGAATAATATTAAAAATATTATTCCCAAGGACTTAAGCCCTTAGGCTCAACACTTAGCCTCTCTTTCCAACCTTCCAACCCCCCAATCCCTTACCCACTCTGTGGCAGCTTAGTCCCCCATCACTCATTCATCGTGGTTGGTCTACATGATTACATATACAAAAGAAGGCTCCCGGCCTTAACACTTAGTCTCTCTAGCCTAATAACACATAAGCTCACTAGCTTATATAAACTTGGCTCACCAGCCTATAAAACATAATTACAATTCATAATGCAAGATTTATACTTCATAGACATGATTTACAATAGGGCTCGGCCTTGGGGACATTGCAATACCCTCCCCTTATTTTTGCACTATCCTTAGTGCAACTTTACACTGCATCTGCAAGCTTTTCAAAATTTTCAAAAAGATGCGGGTAATCTTCCCGCACACATCTTCATGCTCCCATGTTATGTCCTCAGGACCGTACCAGGTCCAATGGACCTTTACAAGCCCTATAGCTCGATTCCAGAGTTGTTTGTTTTTCCTGTCCAATATGCACACCGAATGCACTTGCAGGACACCTTCTTGTTCCACCTGAATCACATTCCAATCGATAACATGATTAGAATCTGGTATATATTTCTTAAGTAATGAAACATGAAACACATTATGTATAGTCATGGATGTAGGTAATGCAAGCATATATGTAACTGGCCCAATCCTTTTCAGGATTTCAAATGGCCCACAAAATCTGGCTGCCAACTTGGCACAACTTCCCAACTTCAGGGAACTCCTATTAGCTTTCACTTTTAGGAAAACATGATCATCCACTTTGAACTCTCTGTGGTTTCTGTTCTTATCAGCATAAATTTTCTGCCTATCCTGGGCAACTTTCAAATTCTGCTTAATTTTTATCATTTGATCCTCCATCTCCTTGAGCAACTCTGGCCCAACTTCTGCTCTATCAGCTGGATTATCCCAACTCACTGGAGTATTACACTTTCTTCCATAAATTTCTTCAAATGGGCTCATCTTCAACGATGCATGATACCCATTGTTGTATGCGAATTCTACCAAGTGCAGGTAGTCTTCCCATCTTGATGGTTTTTCCATCACATACATTCTCAGTATGTCTTCTATTACTCTATTCACCCTCTCTGTATGTCCATCAGACTCAGGATGATAAGATATACTAAAGTTTAGATTCATTCTGAATCCTTTGAACAATCCTTTCTAAAAATTCGAGGTGAATTTTAGGTCTCTGTCAGACACAATTGTTTTAGGAATTCCATGCAATCGTGCCACTTCCTTTATGAAAATATCAGCAACATTTGTTGCCTTGTGAGTAGTTTTCAGTGGAATAAAATGGGTATCTTTTCTAAGCTTGTCCACCACTACCATGATCGAATCATGTAGCTTGTTTGTTCTGGGAAATCCCGTAATAAAATCCATCGTTACTACTTCCCACTTCCACTCAGGAATGGGTAAAGGTTGCAACAACCCTACTGAGTGCCTATGCTCAGCTTTAACTTTCTGGCACTCCATACATCTGGCAATTTATTCAACGATCTCTCTCTTCATACCTAGCCAAAAGTAATGGCTCTTGACCGCTGCTACTGTTTTCTGATATCCGGGGTGCCCTACATAAGGTACATTATGAATCTCCCACACAATCATTTGTTTCAAGCACTGGACATTGGGTACAAAAATTATGTTCTTGTACAACAGTATTCCATCTGTTTCCAATTTATAAACTTCCATCTTCTGTGGCATCTTACCCTGTTGTAGCTTGGCTACCAATTCTCTGTACTGCAGATCTACATTTGCAGCCTCCAAAATTCTGCTTTTAATATTAGTCTGACACATGCTAATGGTTGTATCATGTAATTCATGCACCCTCCTGCTGAGTGCATCAACCACTTTATTCTCCTTTCCTTTGATATGCTTGATCTCAAAGTCGTACTCACACTTAAATTCTAGCCACCTGCTTTGTCTAGCGTTTAAGGTTGGTTGATCAAACAAATATTTCAGACCGTTGTGGTCTGTTCTCAATTCAAATCTCCTTCCCATGAGGTAATGTCTCCATTTCCTCAGAGCGTGAACGATTGCTACCAACTCGAAATCGTGAGTGGCATAATTATTTTCGTGCTCTTTCAGCTTCCTGGAATCATAACAGATTACAAATCCATTCTAACTGAGAACTCCTCCCAACCCTTCTTTACACGCATTTGTGCACACCACAAAATCCACATTTGGATCTGCAATTCTCAAGATTGGAGCACTGGTTAATAGCTGCTTCAATCGCTAGAAACTTTTCTCACACTCTTTAGTCCACTGAAACTTTTCCTCCTTCCTTTGCAAGGAAGTGATAGGGTGAGCTATCTTTGAGAACCCTACAATAAACCTTCTATAATAGCCCACTAGACCCATAAAGGATCTAACTTCTGCCACATTCCTTGGCATTGACCATTCTCTGATGGCCTAAGCCTTCTCAGGATCCATGGCAATCTCTTGTTCTGAAATAATGTGCCCCAAGTAATGGATCTACCTTTGATAAAATGAGCATTTTCTCAACTTAGCATACAGCTGGTGTTCTCTCAACACTTACAACACCATCCTCAGGTGTTGTTCATGCTCTTCCTCTAACTTGGAATACACCAAAATTCCATCCAGGAAGACTATGACAAACTTGTCTAGATAGTCCCTGAATACACCATTCATCAAGCACATAAAAACAGCGGGTGCATTCGATAGCCCAAACGGTACCACTATGAACTCGTAATTCCCATACCTTGTTCTAAAGGCAGTCTTGATGATGTCTTCATCTTTTATTCTTACCTGGTGATATACCGATCTGCGATCTATCTTTGAAAATATTTTCGCACCTTTCAACTGATCGAAAAGATCGTCGATCCTCGGCAGAGGATACTTGTTCTTGAAAGTTACTTTGTTCAACTGTCTGAAATCAATACACAGCCTCAATGTCTTGTCCTTATTCTTCATGAACAAGACCGGGGCACCCCAAGGTGACACACTTGGGTGAATGTACCCCTTCTTTAGAATCTCTTCAAGTTGCAATTGCAACTCTTTCATCTCTAGCGTACTCATTCTGTAAGGATATTTCGACACTGGAGCTGCTCCAGGCATCAAATTCACAGAGAAATTGATATCCCTTTTCAAAGGTAGTCCAAGTACTTCCTGGAATACATCTTTGAACTCTTTAAGTACCTCATGATCCTCAATAATTGACACCTTATCCTTAGGCGTTTCCCCCACATGGGATGCAAATAATTGACAGCCTTTTCTGTAGCACTTCTTTAGCTGCATCGCTGAGATTTCTCTAATAGTAACAACTCTAGGAATTCCTTGGACTGTTTTCCAATTCCCCTCCTCATCCAGGCATTTAAATTCCTTGTTACGACATTCCACGAGGGCATCATGCTGGTCCAACCAATCCATCCCAATTAAACAGTCATAATAGCCTAACGACAGAATATTCAATTCAGCCTTCGTGCTCAATCCCTTCATGTCCACCGGACATGACTTAACCAACTGAGTGACTTTCCTCTTGGTCCCTATAGCCAACTACACTAACCAAGACTTTTCATGTTTGCTTCTTGATAAATGCAAACTTTCCACCACCCTAGTATCTACATAACTATGGATAGCCCCTAAATCAATTAAAATAACAAATGGTTGGTTGTTAATCATACCTTCCACTTCAATCATGTGCTCCTGAAATTCAGCTTGCTTGTTGTCCAGGGCCACATAGATCCTTGGCATTCTACTGCCCATGTCCTCCACTGTTTCAGCTTGTTGAACATTATGGACAGCTCTTGCTTTTCCATTTTTATGGGGACAATCTATGTACTTGTGGTTCTCTTTATAGCCCCAACACTGAATGGGCATCTGTCTCAGTTTTTGTTCTCCCACTTCAGCCATTCTCGGCTCTCTAAACGATGGATATCCTTGAGGACTATTTATGAAAAAGGGAGGTTTGTTTCCCTTCTTCCTCTGTTCTTTCTTAAACTTCTTCTGGTCATCCCAAGCCTTCCGAAAGGTAGGCTTTTCTCTTTTTTGTTCATATAATCATTTTTTTCTTCTTATTGTTTCTTCCATAGTCTTAGGATCATCATACTGAATCTTGTCACCAATGGGAGATGGAAGTCCACTCAAATACCTCTAAATCTTGACAGCCTCGTCTTTGATGAATGGAACATACTTCAGTAATTCCAAAAAATTTCACTTGTATTCATCAATGGTCATGTTGCCCAACTTGAGTTCGAAGAACTCCTTCATATTTCTATCATAGTATCTTTTAGTCAGGTATTTCCTCTCGAAATACCTCTTGAATTCCTTCCATGTGATATATTTCTCTCTAATGTGTTGCACCTGCACAAGCTGATCCCACCACATGGATGCTTTTCCTTTTAGTTGATACATCACAATTCTTCCTTCTGTTTGAGAGGAATAATTCTGCAGTTGGAAATATTTCCTCATGCCAAGAAACCATGTTTCGGCATCTTCCTCCTTCTTATGTTCTCCATCAAACGTAGGAGGCTTAATCTTGTTCATCTCCCCTTTCAATTCATCCACTCCAGATCTTCGGTGTTTTCTAGTAGGGGATGGGCTTGAACTACTGTGTGCTTCCTTATTGGAATTCTTTGGGGAGTGACGATGATGTCTGCTACCACTCCTAGATCTTCTTTTTCTCTAAGGGGTCCTGCAACTCCCTTTTTTTCTTGTGCCACTCTCCTTTTCCAATTTCCTTTCAATTCTTTCCAGGTTCTTCAACATATTTAAGTTGAATTCACCCTGTCGATCCCTGATCCTCATGAGATTTCGGCTATCGGCTCGGCGAGCCTGGGCTTCTCTCTGCAATCTTTCGATGATTTTCATCATATGTCCTTCCTTATCCATATCTTTTCCATGCCCATTGGAGTTTGATCCTTCGACTCTAAAGTTGACATCCCTTCCTTCTCTTTCATTCTATGAATTGAAGGAAATCAACACCTCTTCCATTTCTATCCTCAGCGTCGATTCACAACTATCTTTACACTCGTTGAACTCTGCACACACAACGTGCAGTCAACCAAAGTTTTTCAGGCCTTAACCCCTTAATAAAACTACAACATTCATAAACCAACATGAATAAGAAAACGTTTTGATTCCATGAATTTTCCGAGCTCTGTTTAGCTCTGTAAATTTTGAATGATAGCCCCCTCTTTCTTAGTCCCTAACCCATGCGATCATGGGTCGTGACCAAATTCTAGACCAGTAGCTGCTACCCGGATTTTTGGCCTTCAAATTTTTTTAAGGCACACAGAACTATCTCCCGGAGTTATGATTATTGAATTCACGAAATCGGATGGATCAACGGTCCATGTTTACTCATCCTACAAAGGATGAAATCCACTGTGGTATTTCCGTCATCAATTTTTTTGGGATTTCAGGATTTCGAGGCTTCAGGGTTTCAGGTCTCGGGGTTTTGGTCCCAGAGGTTCTCACACTCGCTTCCCTCTCCAACTCCCAACTCCTAAACTTCCAACCTCTCTCCCCTGGGCCCACAGCGCAGCTGTCGCTAACCATAGTGGTGACATGTAGTGTACTTAAGAAGGTCCATGTTACCTTCAATGACATCATCAAGTCCCACCATGCTCACTTTTATTTTCGACCCACTGGCACGTGGTACACACCCATGTGTACACTTCCATCTCAGTGACGTCAACTTGACCCACTACTTTGGCTCTTCAGGATTTCATGATTTCGGGCTTCGGGAGTTTGTGCATCAGCACAATCCACTTCTCCCGACAGTCGAACTCCTGAAATGCAAAAATTCTTCCTGGACAATTAACGGTCTAGATCTCTCCTTCATCAATGGTCGTGATCTAATCGGGAATTCACGTTTTCATGAATTCTCACGAACTTGCCCTTTGACCTTTTCAATTCACGAGTCAGCGAAACGTTGATCACTCTCCGTGCGTCCTTTCCGATGGATAGTCCTGACGAATTCAGGATTTCGCGTATCACGATTTCCACACTCCTATATAACTCCAAAGGGTTTTAAGCCTTGTGCATGTTCTCCAGATCTGACGGTCATGAGGGTTCTCCTTTCCTCCCAAACATATCCAATGGCTCCAACACTTCTGGTGTGGAGTTCTCTCTTTCCATGGTCAATTACCACGCCGCCTGCAATTTAATCCGCCACTATTCCTCCTGAGCTTCTTGACACAGCCAAGTAACTCCTTGGCCCTCAGATACATTATGAGGTCTAAAATTAGTCCTCCAGACATAATTTTTTCTTAAAACCTCAGTCCAAGGACCACTTATCCAACCCATCTAGGCTCAGCGTTAAAACTAGGCTCTGATACCAAATTGTAACGCTCCCTCGGCCATCAACCCCACTGGCCAGGCAAACGCTACTGTGTGGAACAACACCATTCTCATACTTAATTACTAACATGCATTTAAATAAAATTAAACACATTTAACTCAGATTAAACACAAGATTACTGCTAACATAAATAATCCCTGGCATTAATAGTAATTCATATGCACAACAGAATACATGATACATATAAGCATCACAGGCATGCAAAACATAATATTAAGCATAAGTTGATACTTTATCTTCGAAATCATGGTAACTCCACCAATTACATGCAGGCCTTCCATGAACCTCCCAGCCTTAGACCACACTGCTCATCACTCTCAGTAGTAGGTCACCCCCGAGCTGGGACTAAGCTCTACCCAAGGTAAGGAATCCTAGTCTAGGCTGAGGTTACAGGGAAAACTGCACAGAATAACCGGAAGGATTCTTCCCAGGATGCCTTCTTACGCCCACTACTAACATAATATCATTCCCCACATGCATGTTCTGCACATAGTATACACCTTCACAAGCACAGTCCATCGGTGCTTCACCTGCCTCTCTGGGCCTTGAAAACAGGCTAGATCAGGAATTCTCAGAGCTCTGAAGCTGGTGCTGGACTCTCTCTGGGAGAAAACCACTTCCCAATAAACTCTCTCACCTGGAGGGAGTTTCTCACAGAACTAACAACCTACTTCTTCTACCACACCCTTTGACTCAATTCCAACCGGGTGAGGGAAACCGCAACAACATCAAGCACTCAGTTGACACCAGGATGATGACCACAATAGAAAACGGGCATAGTCCCACAAATGGAAACAACCAGACACTAAAACACAACACGCTTAGGTGATTATCCAGGTGTCAGGTTCTACAGAAGACACAAATCGACTCACGGTTTACCGGTTACAGGATGTGTGACAGGAAATTATGTAGAGGTCGAGGATGGAGGCCAAACGCAGAGACCAGACAGAATTTATGGGAATACACCGGACAATCACAGAGGTCTCATGGTTTGGGTTTTCAGTGTTGTGTGTGATATGCCAAGCTCAGACACAGAGGTCACACAATTTAGACAACGAACAACAGAATGGAGAACGAACCCACTCAGATGCAACTGTCCCCGGAAAGGATGGGAAGCGAACCCCCAACACGGCTCATTTCCTGGGTTAAATCGCATGTGCCTAGGTCGACACATGTCACCCATGAAGCTGCATGTGTTCCCTCAGCATGCGTTCCTCCCCAGGAACTTAGGACAAAACATATATTTCACATGGCTTTTTGAAATAATATTAAAAATATTATTCCCAAGGACTTAAGCCCCTAGGCTCAACACTTAGCCTATCTTTACAACCTTCCAGCCCCCCAATCCCTTACCCAATATGTGGAAGCTTAGTCCCCCATCACTCATTCATCATGGTCGGTCTACACACAATAGTGTTTATATTTTTATTAATGTTCTGCATGATTACATATACAAAAGCAGGCTCCCAGCCTTAACACTTAGGCTCTCTGGCCTAATAACACATAAGCCCACTAGCTTATATAAACTTGGCTCACCAGCCTATAAAACATAATTACAATTCATAATGCAAGCTTTATACTTCATAGACATGATTTACAACAGGGCTCGACCTTGGGAACATTACAGAAAAACATTCTTTCATGAAGAGATTGGAGAGCGTGGGATATATTGTTAGAGGTTAGAGATGGATTCTCGAGGGAAATTTCAATACAATCCTCTCTCTAGAGGAGAAAAGAGGAGGTATCCAATGGTTGGAGGGAGACAGTGAAGTTTTTCAAGCCCTCATCGATGGAACCCAACATATATATCGCTTGGACATATTCCTCATTTTAGAACCCTTAATTATGGATGGAATCCTGATGGAAGCTGACATTTTAATTGTGGCAGGATTAGACCATTGGCCCATCTAGCTACAGATTGATATCACTGGAACTCTGTGTCGTAATCCATTCCGCTTCGAAACTTTTTGGTTGACCCATCAGGACTTTCATGAAAACATTCATCAATGGTGGTCAAATGCAACCATATCTCATGGATCATTGTTGTATAAATTTCAACAGAAACTAAAGAACTTCGAGAAGAACTTGAAGGAATGGAATAAGAACAACTTTGGGAACATCTTCCAATCCCAACATGATCTTGAACAACAAATGAGAAATATTCCGCAAGAGATCATCGTCCAAGGGAACATTGAGAAACTTCAAGAAGAAAGGGCTCGAATAAAACAATAGTTGGAAGACAGGTACACCCAGGAAGAAACCCTGTGGTTTCAAAAGTCTCATTTCGAATGGCTCAAAGAGGGGGGGGGGGATTGAAAGTGTTTTCACAGATCCATGATCCAGAGAAAAAACTTTAATCACGTCACCAAGTTAGAGGATTCTTAGGGCTAGGAAATTACTTCTCATATAGACATCGAGGGAGAGTTGGTCAATGTTTATCAAGATCTTCTCTCTGAACCAAGGGTGGACCGATTCGAAGCCATTGACAATATTACATGACATATCCTTTCTCTCATCACCATTGAAAAAAACATCACTCTCATGAGACTAGTCACGTTGGAGGAGGTAGATTTGGCAATTAAAGAGATGCCAATGGGTAAAGCTCCATGCCGTGATAGTTTCACAACACATTTTTTCCATCATTGTTGGCACCTTGTAAGTGAAAAAGTTTGGCAACTAATTGAAGAATCCAGGTGCTCCGGATAGGTACTCCCTTCTTTCAACACTACCTTCATCACTCTCATCCCAAAGGATGAAATATTCACTCACCCCAAACAGGTCAAGCCCATTGCACTATGCAACGTCATCAACAAGATCATAACTAAGGTAATTTCTCTAAGACTCAAACACATTCTTCCATTTATCATTTCTCATGAACATTCAGGTTATGTAGAGGGACGCCAAATTATGTATAGCGTCATTTTGGCCCATGAAGTTGTGCATTCTTTTAAATCCACAAGAACCCCAGGCATGCTCATCAAAATTGATCTTTCCAAGGCCTTTGACAAGCTTAGCTTGCAGTATATTCATTCCCTTCTTTTGGATTTTGTCTTTGTTGTTGAATGGGTCATTTGGATCATGAATCTTACATCCTCTTTTTTCTTTTCCATTCTATTCAATAGTGTCCCATCAAGACCCTTCTCTCCCACCTAGGGTATCCGTTAGGGAGATCCCCTTTTTCCCTTCCTTTTTATCATCATGGCTGAGGAATTAAGCCATTACATCAAAGTTGTTATTTATGAGGGCTCCTTGAAGATTCTTACCCTGCATTGTATGAAAACCCCATCTCTCATAGTCAATTTGTTGATGATACCATGATGATGGGATCTTCCATTGCTCGTGAATCTCGCCATGTCCTTGAGATCCTAAAATACTTCAGTGAGGCCTCGGGAACCTCAATTAATATTGAGAAATCCAAAATATTCTTCTTCAATACCCCTCGGGTGGTCCATCCCTTCATCACTAGGACTTTGGGCTTCAGTTGGGGCTCCCTTCCATCCAAATACTTAGGTGTTCCTCTCATAGATAATGTGCCCAGGAATAGGTCATGGGAGGGCCTTCTTTCTTCCCTTGAAGAAAGGATGAATTCATGGACCTTTTGAACTTTAAAACTTGTTGGTTGTGTGTTTCTCCTCATGTATTTCCTTCAATCCATTCCCATATACATATTTTCAGCCTTGGGTTCCCCTAAATCTGTTCTAAATACAATTAGAAACATTAAACAAAAGTTCCTTTGATAAGGTACAAACAAGAGATGAAAATAGGATTTGGTCAATTGGGGGGGACTTTGTAAACCTAAACTAGCGGGGGGTTTGGGTTTGAGAGACCCTCATCTTCTTAATTGGGTCCTAGGGTCCAAAATATGGTGGCATTGGCTCAAGCACTCTCAGGACCTTTGGGTCCATCTTTGGAGACACAAGTACTTTCCCACCCTCGAGGAATATCAACTTATTAAATGGAATGAATGACAAGAAGCCTCCTTAATATGGAACACTGTAAGACAAAACCAGTCTCTCATACATGACCATGCTTTTTGGGAGATTCGTGGAGGCCACAATGTCCTATTCTGGACAGACTCTTGGCAGCAAATTCCCCCTCTCATTCAATATCAACAACTATCATACCTCCATATCCATAAAAATTGGGTTGGCCTAAATCATGTTGCATATTTTTGGAAAGCCAGCCACCCAAACTCGACATGGCATGAAAGGAAAACCACCTCAGAGGACTTTGGCATCCCTTCTCAAATTGATTTATCACTCTCTCCAGAGGAAGCGCACCTCTGCAATATTAAAGTCAAGCATGGACCTGATATGCTAAGGTGGGGCCACTCTCCTAAAGGATTCT
Organism: Picea mariana; assembly: GCA_032191745.1. Classification (NCBI taxonomy): domain Eukaryota; kingdom Viridiplantae; phylum Streptophyta; class Pinopsida; order Pinales; family Pinaceae; genus Picea; species Picea mariana. The sequence continues at coordinate 23,431 of JASDQU010753272.1, read as the reverse complement.
TCATTATCAAAGAGGGAAGTAGCTTGAAAGCTTTTTTTAACATGCTACCGAGGGACCTGATCTAGAGCAATATTTGGGAAGCCAACCTCTAACCCAAAGTCAACACCTTCCTTTGGCTTGTTTCCCACAAAAGCATCCTCACTTGGGACAACCTAAAGAAACGTGGATTTTTTGGGCCTTATGTCTACACCCTTTGCTTCCAAATGGAAGAATTGATGGAACACCTACTAAATTAGTGTCCCTATGTATCTCAACTCTGAGACCAAAGAGAAAAATTTATGTGCACCTTCGATCGTAATAAAAATAGTGGTATTGAAACAATTTCTAGATGGCAGGAAAAATACTTCAAAAACCCAATTCTCAACTGCAGTTGGCAGGTGCTACCAAAATTTATATTATGGCATATTTGAAAAGAGAGAAATTGTAGGATTTTTCGTTCCACTTAGTTTCCTTGGGGGTCAGTATGGACCAAAATCAAGGAGAACATAGTGGAGACAATTAAAATTGTTATCTGGACATAGGAGGATCTTTTATGCAACTCTAATGAGAAACCCATCTTTATGGAATGGGATCTGCACATTTCCCTTGCCTCTTCTCCCAGTCATGTGCGCTCGCCATCCCCTGGCAGCCCTGATCCTTGGTCCTGCCCACCCTTGGGTTTTTTCAAGCTCAACTTTGATGGGGCTTCCAAGGGAAATCCATGCTCAGATGGTTTCAACATTGTCTTTAGAAATGATTAGGTGTCCATCCTCCACATACTTGCAAGCAACATAGGACATGGTACAATTAATTTTTTTGAATTATGGGCCCTCATAAGAGGCCTCCAGATCACTCAACAAAACAAATTCTTCAGATTCATTGTGGAAGGGGACTCCTAGGTGATGTTGGGATTTCTTTCTAAGCTCCTTAGCGGCTCCACACGAGATAAAATATCACCTAGTTGGATACTTTCAAGCAGTATGGAACTCTTTCACTCTCTTCTCTAGACACATCTTATTCTAATCCCATCTCATGTTCGTTGCGATGCAAAAAAATTGGCTGAAAAGTTGGCCAACATTGGTGTGTATCAAGAGGTGGAGGATCTTGAATGCATCTCAAGTCAACATATGAATCATCCCACTCTTCTGGAGTGTATAGCTCTTGCAGAGAAAGAAGACTCTTCTCTGAATGGGGTGACATATAATGAATATGGGTAGTGATTTGGGTAATAGAGGTTGTGGCACCTGACAACACGAGACTCAAGGTATTTACGAAGGAACTGGGATGTATCTTCTATTTAAATTGAGGACTAATGACACCAAGTACTTGCAGCAGGAAAATCTATGTCAAGAGCATGAGTATATCTTTGTTGAGGTCATCGATCTTTACTCTTGGTCTTTTCGCACTATGAGGGAATTAACACATCTCCACCAACCATGCATAATGGAAAGATGGTTTATGGAGTATCAAATGAATGTGGATTCCTCTTACACTCAATATTGCCT
>JASDQU010753271.1:0-28246 GCA_032191745.1 Picea mariana | reverse complement strand
AATGATGAATTGGTTAAATTAAATTCATGAGATTATTAGATAAATATTTTATGCAATGACTTGTTGAAATAAATGATAATGATTAATTATGTTGATGACTTTACATCATGCTTGTACATATTAACTGTAGATATTACTAACATATTTTCTAGTGCGATAGAAAACTATACGGGAACATTGACACAAAACATCATCAACAAGAATTTGGGACTTGAGATTAAGTTAGGAAATAGTAATTATATGGTGAATATGTTTTGTATAATTGATATAAATGATGAAAATTACTAATGGAATGATGTAATGAATCTAGGAATAGGGAACATGCTTACCAATTCGATACACGTATGAGCAATGGGGTTGTATAGAGTTACACTGAGTACTATCAGGAGGGGTGGAACAATGTCTCTACTTCCACCTACGAGCACTCCTTCCATGACCAGATTTGAAAAGTGTAGGAAACTTTTACTCTATGGTTGCACATTGTTGCGAGGGTACATTGTGAATTCGGTCACCCACGAAGGAAGAAGTGGATTTCAAACCTTTGTGTCAACCAACACGTCACTCATTCCAACTCTCTTGAATATCAGTTAAGACATTATTAATCATAGGTCTCGGTAGAGTGGTTTATGGTTTAAATTGTTTAATATTAAATATTAATAAAGCAACAATGCTGAAAAATACTATTCTACTACATTAACTTTTAAATATAAAAGAAATAGAAGTTACTTCATGCAGAAAATTCCAAAATAGCATTTCAAAATAAAGTGGAATATAAAGAATTTATTAGGTGTGCATTTTTAGTTAATTGTGGTTATACAATATAATTATAGACATGAATCTAGCACGGTTTTCTACCAAAGCTCTACACAGTTTTCTTTTATTTAAACATGGAATATTTATTTCTTTATGGTTATATCTAAATTATTAAGAGTAAAATAAAATAGATATGTATCTCTTTTTCTAAGGCATGTAAATATAATTTAAATTTAATTTATAAGAGATAGTATAAATCGTTAGTGGTAAATAAAGTACATTAATTAAGGGTTAAAAATGAATAGACATTGTGCTAATTAAATATTAGATAGTATATTGATATTTAGATAGTATATTGATATGTAATTTATATATATATATATATATATATATATATATATTTATTGTGTTTAATCTATGCATTTTTATTCGAAGATTAACACAACTCCATTTCAATAAATATTTATATTTATTTTATGGTGAGATCATGCACTAATAAGTTATTAATTTAACTTATGGTGATGTGTTATACATACTAATTCCAACCCTTATTAGCTATGAGTGGTTGTCAGTAATGATATATATACTTGTCAGTTATTAATTTTAAGTAGATAAGTTAAATGTTATTTATTTATTAAAAAAAACACATCTTGAGGTTAACATAGATGAGCCCTACAATAGGCATCTAGTTCAACAAATTCATTAATATTATTAACTACAACATGCCTACGAAACAAAGTTTTGAAATAATAATTACAAAATAATTGAAAATTAAAATTTTGGAATCTGACTTGCAAAGTAGACAACAACTTTAACGAAAACAAAAATTCAATAACCAATTTGATGCTGCCATTTACTCTAGAATGAAATAGTGAATTCATGACATTCATCGTAGCATATACAATTTCCACAACAACTGGATGAGTTCACTAAACCTACATATTTCTTGACAGTTCTATAGCAACAGATTTGTAGCAAAGGTGTCACCTAGATCTACAACAAATGAACATGTGGCATCAAGTCTTATGGAGTTACAACATACGATGTGTAAGAACCGTAGTTCATGGATTTGTATCATATGAAATATAATGTTTGGAACTCGTAGATCCTCAACAATGGTTCCATTACAATGGAAAATGGTAAGTTGAAGCTTAGATCTATAACAATATTTAATCTACAGATTAGATATGAAACATACATAATCTTACTAATGCATTAACAAAACTCAATGACATGTAAAGCAATGACAAAAAGTACCTTTGGAAAAATGTACCAACTTCAGTAAGGAGAGAAGATAAATGATGGAAAAATTATGCAAAGTAAAAGGAAAAATGTGGTCAAAAGGATGACAAAATAGGGACCCATCATCACCCCCAAATTATCCTATTGTGCATCATTGTGCAACCTTAATACTCAATCTAAATTAGAGTCAACATATGCATGCATTTGATGAAGGATTCACAAATTATAGGATGGATGACCATCTTCATAGCCTAGATAATACCCTAGATTTCTTTCAATCATCTACCAATATCTGCCTTCTTCCTCTAGCCTCCATTTACAAGAATGTTGATACTTTCGTGCAAGGCACTAAATCAAATGGAAACAAAACCTAAGTCATGTCCATGTGGTACCATACAACATCAAGAAACATATATGTTGTTCTACTTTGTTCACTACTTCACTAAAATTAAGAAAGATGAATGACTCCCTTTGTTTTGTTTGATTAGTTAAATAATCATGTCTTTGTCCACAAGCCAATAAGGCTTCTAGGCATGTCATGCTAATATTTTTTGCATAATGTGCAGTGGAATCTTGTTAGGTTCCATTGATACAAGGTATCCATTGATGTGCATTTAACAATTTGTAGTGTGTGCCAAGAATTACATGTGTATTGTAGTTCTCACTCCTAATCCATAGATTTTGGTTCTACTCATCGTGATCTACATATGGCTGTGAAATTCTCCATTGTAGTTGGATGCTAATGAAGGAGGTGAAATCCCTCAATTGGAAATCACCCATAAAAGGGTTGGGATTCCATTTACTATCATGAATTAGCATGATCTCATGATAATATAATTCAGAGAGAATATTTTCATCTTCTTGGTTACTCTCAGCAAAGGATTCCATAAACGAATTAGTAGGCTTGGAATCTCTTGGCTTCCCTTTAGTTGTTTCTATGAGATGAAAAATCAAGTATCTTTCTTGCAAGGAAACTGCATAAATAGGTGAAGGCCGCCTACAACCAAGGAATTCATGAGTTTTATTTCTCATATGTTTATTTTCTTTGTTTGATTTCCTCAATTTAGCTTTAATTCAAGAATTTTCCTTCTCTCTTCTCTCCATCTATCCCATTTGGTTCTATGCACAATGTAAAACTATGCCCATTTTCCCCTCAAGGTATTAATGGTGTGATAATACTCCTCTAAGGGAACCATACCTTTTTCATATAACTCTACTACAAATTTCCATTTGGTATTCTCTACTCTTAATCTAATCACCTCGAGAAATTTGATTATTTCTTCTTCCTCTATTGGGACCCCTATTGATTGACTAGTAGGTTTAGAAAATTATATCTATTATAAGTACCATAGTAGTATGCTCCTTTTTTAACTCTACAAAAACATGTATGTCAAGTAGATTTGCAACATAAATCTCACTAATCTCGCATGTTTCCATAAGTTTAATAGTTTCTTCTATAGAAACTATCATAGGAAAGGCTCCCTCAATAGTTGTTTAGTAGAAATATATCCCCAATATTTGCGGCATATTCGATGATATCATCAAGGACATCAATGGAAATATTGGTGATAGAATTATTATTAGGATCAACAAAAAACTCAATCATCTCGTTAAGAAGTTTGGAAATAATTTCAACATCAATCTTCACAATAGGTTTTGTAGGAGACTCAACAACAACTTCTTCAATGGGATTAGTAAAAATGGTAATAGGATCAGTAGAAGACATAATGACATGTTCTTCAATCAAATCAGTAGCAATGGTAATATGATTAGTTGAAGTCATTACAACAACTTTTTCAATGCTATTAGTAGTAGTGGTAACAAGAATAATAGCAGTCACAACAACAAGTTTTTCAATGGGATCAATAGAAGTGGTAATAGAATTAATAACAAACATAACATCTTCTTCCATGAAATAAAAAATAGTGGTACTAGGATTAGTAAAATATATACTAACATCTTCTTAAATGGGATTAGTAGTAGTATAATACCCCCTTTCTAAACCTTTGATTATAGATAACTATTCATAACTAATAATTTCCATGCAATGGCATGAAAACATTGTAAATGTATTATTGTCTAATGGAAAATGCCAACGAATGACTGTGGGGTGAAGCCTTAAGAGTACTGGACATGATACCACTAGAGGGAAGAGCGTAGAAACCTAGAGAGGGGATTCATCATGCTAAGATGACCCGAGACCGTTTGCTGAAATATTTGAATTAGAACTAATAAGTTAATTTCCCTTTATCCTAATTTCAAGGAAAATCAATAATGGGGGAGGATGGTAATTGAACAACTAACTACCCCAAATAAATCCAGATATGGGAGATCACGATTGGGAAACCAAAAAACTATCAACCACATGTACAATAGAGTATCATTTTCTGTAGCCCCAAATTGACCCACAAGTTTGCTTATGGCAGAAGCAAGAGGACATGTTGAGAATATTCCTTAGGGGAAGAAGAGAATGCATGAGGGCAGATAGGAAGGAGAGAGAACTCGAGGGAGAGTTCTTATATTGGAGATATGTATATCACCCAAAAGGTAGGGTGTCGAAGAGAGAGGTAGCATAGCATCCTGAGTCATATTCTGGAAATGACGAGTAGATAAAGAGAGAGAATTCACTGGTGATATCATGGCTTCGCATGGGGTTGGCCTCCTACAATAGTAATTGAGCATGTAGTTCCTATGGTTGGGTGGAAATTCGCACACCCACAGTTAATTGTTTGGTTGAAATTGGTAATACATAAGTATCTTTATACCCTATTTAATTAGACTGAAATGTATGGTTAGATGCCCATATTTGTAACCATGAATGTGTATGTCTGATTTATGGGTTTGGTGTTTTCTCGTTGGAAGGAATTTTTACTTGAATGATAATGTACCTCTAACGAATTGCATGTATAGTGAATATATGAACAGTGGTTCCCTTCTGTGAATGCAATCATGTATATGATTGTGCATTTGGGCCTCTTGTGTGTGTGCAGTTGAGTATTTGTTGCAGTGTGATGCCGGTGAAAATATAACTAGGCATATTGACTAAGAAATCGATGAGAGGTCAGAGAGGAAGTAAGTATTATGATCCTCCTTCTTGAATGGACGATTCCTTAACTGTACGAGTGGTACGAGGGAGGGCTCATTGTAGTTTAGAGATCCATAATTTTCTTGTGGAATTCTTTGTCCTGGTGTGGACCACTTATGGGATGAAAATATCCACCCTGGCAATAAAGGGGGAATGCTTTAGCAGATATTTTCGAGTGAGGTGGGAGATAAGAATTTCGGCAAGCCTTAGGAAGAACTTATAATAATTCCCTGAGAAATTAAGTGCTATTTTAGACTATTAATCGAATGAAAACCCTGTGATTGAGTTGAGAAATTTACAGTCGTCGATTGGGTATGGCGACAAAATATTATCCTTAGGTCGACGAAAAAGGTTTTCAGAGGTTTGAGTTGTGAAGTACATAAAAAGGGCCCAACGATGAAGAATACCCATAGCCACTGATAACCATTAGATCGATGCGATGGAATATCTGAACTATTTGTCAGAACTAGAAGTCCTTAGAAATAACTAAGGGAATGATCAAGAAAATATTAATGACAAGGAGAGGCTATGGGCCTTAGACCTATCGGAGTATCAACCTCCACCGTTGGGTCTATTAAAATTATTTTTATAAGAGATCTTGGTGAGCATAGGAACCATTGATCAGATGGAGGCTCATATGGATTATTCGATCCATTGATGTTGGTCATAGTATCATCGGGGCATAAAAAATCAACAATCTGAGTGATGGGTCAGAGAGGCACTAATGATAATGAAGGCTTGGAGATTAACGAGAATAGTTGAACAGTAATTGAAAGAGGTATTAATGTCTATCATATATTACCATAGGTTTCATTTAGATGAGGAAAGGGGAATGATGTCATGGCGACATTATGTTGACGAGGCATGCCATCGTGCCAGCTAGTGTGTCCCACAAGATGGCATGTGTATTTAGTTGATTGGCCTACGAATCAAGGGTGGTCCCTATTGGACAAAATGTCCCTTAGGTCATCTCCCTAAATCTTGGTTGTTATATCTACATATTGAGAAATATCCATCATTCATTGGAGGGAGATGGATCTGGATCCTAGAGCGTGGATGGGAGTAATTTTTCGACGACAGTGATATTCCAGAGAGAGGACAAGCATGATCGATTTTTCAAGGGGTGACAACTATGATATATGGACCATCAGTTGCATATTAATTTTCTTCAGGACATGAATGGCTCGTAAGGTCGAGGGTTAACCAAGAATGCCAACAAAGATATAGGATGCAAGAAGGTAGATGAGAGATTTTGATCGATGAGTAGCTGAGGTTAAATATCAATCGTGAATCTTCTGTGGTCCCACATGGTTGCGTAAGAAGAGGCTCAAGGGATTGGTTTCAATCGTTGTGTAAGTTAGGGGCACCAACATGATCAGGGTCATTAGAGATCAAGGCCTGAGAGTTGTCAGATCGAGATCAGAATGGTCATCGTCAAAGTTGGTAGTTGGGGTGACTATTAAGTCCATGGGAAAAGAAACCCCAACGATAATTTGATCCGAGCAATTGGATGTTAAGGGCCGAGAGCCATCAGATTTGCGAGAGGAACCCATTGAAGTATCATTGTCGGAACTTGTTCATAGTAGTGATTTATGGGGAAAATAAACCCCGACAATGATGAAGAAGATCCAAGGTATTGTACCCACAAGATTAATGCATCTGGTCATAGATGCCACATCAAAGTCATGATGGATGACATATATATCAAGGCGCCACATGGAAATGAAGTAAAAATGGGAAATGGGAGCCATGGAACTCCAAGAGGCCATAATTTATGATCCATAGCTTGGTTTTGACCATGATTACACTCATTGGAAATCTCTTGAAGAGCATAAGATGATAATTCCCTTGACAAGAGGCTTGAAGATGTTTGGAGAAAAGAGAAATTTTAATACCCCATCCCCTAAAAGTTACTTAGGGGGTTGGGTGTCTTATAGAGGGGTATTATAGCAGAGTTCAAGCACTATTCTTGGATGGGTCAGAGATTAGTCACAATATTGGTATATTGAAGCCAAGATGAGCCTCTTGGAAAACATTTCTCTACATTAAAAGTTTGTTATACTAGATCCTTAGGAAGAAGGATTGCAGATTGAAATTTTGTTTTATAACCTTCTATAGTAGAAGAGTTGTGTATTGACTTGTAGTAGGAGAATTCTATTATTGTTTTGTTGGGGTGATAACTATTTTGATAGGAATTCATAGTAAGAAATGAATGTGAATTCCATAAATGGCATAATCTTGCTAAAGGGTTGCAAAATTTCATAGAAATAAATGAATTGGTGGTTGTAGTACTGCCTATAAGTATGGGATGATAGAGCCCTGGTAATCATAATTGTTGTTTAAATAAAAGGATAATATGTGTCTGAATAAATCCTCATAAGAGGACTAATGTAAGTTTGTAAGGTCAATATATTGAACCTATAATGAGTGAAACCTATAGCTAGGATAATATAATTAAGCAAAAGAAAAGGAGTCCTTTGGACTGTTTCCTATTCTCAAAAAACAAGTACATTGATATGGGAATCTGAGCAGATTTATGAGCTCATGGATGTCCTAAAGAATAATGTATATGCTTATTCGCTTGAAGGAATTTCTATTCAAATGAATGCAAAAGTCAAACAACTAGAATACGTCTACACTATAGGCATGGGAACCATTCTTGGTGCACAAAGATATGTTGTAATGCATATGGTCATGAATGAGCATGACTATAACATGATTATAGACTAGTAATAGCCTATCACTGGTTGTGAGATACAGGTTGTCAAGAATAATTTTGGAAAATGATGATCTGATAATAGTAAAAGGTTAATAGTATGTATAATAATGTTGATGATGTCATTTGTTATATCCTTATGAAGATAATATAAAGGATAAGTAAAATTGTTGACCCAAAAGTATGGTAAAAGGGAATGCTTGGGTGTTCCTAGGAGATCACTAGATCAATAACATCCAAAGAAGGATGGTGGTCATATAAGTATGGCTTAGTATTCTCAAGTAGATGTGAAAGGGAATCCAGGAAAGGATTTCCTTGATAAAGGTCTTTTGACCAAGAATGGTTTGAAGCATGAAGGGAGGTTGGATTTGGGCATTTTACTACCCTAGGTAATGTTGTAAATTACCTAGTTATATTTTTTAATTGTAACTACTTTTATAGTATTTGGAAAGAGAAAATTCTTGTTGGTTGTTTCCATGAGAAAGGGAAACATAAGTATGATTAAGTCTATGAGAATAGTCTTGTGTATGATTGTAAATCCTCATCAGAAAAGACAGATAAGAGCTAAGATTTAATGAATGTATGTGAATAATATGGAAATGTGCAAGTGATGCACATGTAAAATCTATATGTATTTATTTATGCTAAAGGCATGGTATGACTCCCTAATCAAGTAGGATGTGAGGAAAGATGTGTACTTTCCAGATCTTAGTAAGATCATGCATGCATGGATAACCCTATGTAGAAGGGTCTGAATTGTTTTGTTTTCAATATTAGCTTGAGGAGGATGTACTCCATTCCTCAAAGATAGATGGTGTGAATGTTTGAAAGGGGGAATGAACAATAATATTCTATTATTATATATGGAAAAATGAATATGCCTTTGAAAACCACATGTGAATGATTGTGAACAATCATGAGTGAAATGACTTAAATGGATATGCATGTGAAATTGTAAAGTGTGCCTATGGTAGGCACGCATTATGTTGATGCATGTATTTAAGTGCATTATGAATGTGATTTAATAAAATGAGGATACATGTGGAATGTACAATATGAATGCATCATAAGAATGTTTACTTATATTCCTTACAGAATGTTCGGTAAAACACTGAAATAATGAAGTTGAAGCTGACTCAAGATTGAGGTCATTTTAGATGGTGATGGATGTGCAACAAGAAAGTTGCATGTTGAATAAGTTCCATCTGAAGGATCTTTCTAAACACTTTGTCTGGATAACATATTTGTAACCTTAATGACTATTAGAGGATGTGCAACAAGAAAGTTGCATGTTGAATAAGTTCCATGTGAAGGATCTTTCTAAACACTTTGTCTGGATAACATATTTGTAACCTTAATGACTGTTAGAAAACTAAGCAGTGGGATGAAAGGCATCTTTGTAAAAGAATCCTGGATTATATTTTAAAATGTAATGCATGAATGAAAGATATACAAATGAATGATAACCAATATGATTTTGTTTGGGAAAGGTGCAAAATGCACTGGTTCATAATGAGTTGATTATGATGTTTCAATATGCTACTGCATCTAGGAAAGTTCAATACAAACTTGATTGAGATTTCTCACATAACAGAGATGGAAAGATCCCAAAGGGAATGAATTGAATAAGTAATAAATGAGAAAAGGAGGAACATTTTTCTCACTTTAAAACTATGATTATTTAATGGAGTTATAAAATTTAAAAAGTACAAATGGAAAATAAATTTATGAATATGTTTAAATAAATGATCNAATTTAATAAAATAGGGATACATGTGGAATGTACAATATGAATTCATCATAAGAATGTATGCTTATATTCCTTACAAAATGTTCTGTAAAACACTGAAATAATGAAGTTGAGGCTTACTCAAGGTTGAGTTCATTTTAGATGGTGATGGATGTGCAACAAGAAAGTTTCATGTTGAATAAGTTCCATATGAAGGAGATTTCTAAATACTTTGTCTGGATAACATATTTGTAACCTTAATGACTGCTAGAAAATTAAGCAGTGGGATGCAAGGCCTCTTTGTATAAGAATCCTGGATTATATTTTAAAATGTAATGCATGAATGAAAGATATACAAATGAATGATAACCAATCTGATTTTGTTTGGGAAAGGTGCAAAATGCACTAGTTCATAATGAGTTGATTATGATGTTGCAATATGCTACTGCATCTAGGAAAGTTCAATACAAACTTGATCGAGATTTCTCACATAACAGAGCTGGAAAGATCCCAAAGGGAATGAATTGAATAAGTAATAAATGAGAAAAGGAGGAAAATTTTTCTCACTTTAAAACTATGATTATTTAATGGAGTTATAAACTTTAAAAAGTACAAATGGAAAATAAATTTATGAATATGTTTAAATAAATGATCATGGTTAAACCACGATGTTGCACAGGTAGTAAGGCCTTGGGAACAGTTCAGTTAAGATGAAAGTTCCAAACTGTGTAGAAGAAGTGGGAAAAGGGAAGAGTCCCTTAACCCATTTATTGTTATTTTTTGTGTTTCTATGGGATGAGAAAAATGATGTGTTGTTGTGTGTGAATGTTTCTAGCATGAATTGCATATATATATGCTAGGACATATCTGAGAATTATTGTTGATTTAAATGCTATGGTACATGCACTTTTTTTTAACAGGACAACTGATATAATTGTGAAGGTGATGATGCATGTCATGTGTAGAAAAGATTGGAGTTGTTAGGGATGACAACTGCCAATGGTGGACTACCTTAGGAAGAGGATAATTGTAAGAAGCATGCTAGTGAAATATTAATGAAGGGACTTTGGGAGTTCCCACGAAGTACCATTGATGAGGTAATGCCAGAAAGGTTGATGAAAACAAGGACAAGTAAAATATTTCATGCCCATGTGGCATGAGGACTAAAAGGGATTGGGTATGAATCCATTTTGAAATTTTTTATTATTTTGATGATGATATGCGTGTGATTTTTAGTGGCAGTTGTACGCCATTGATACCCAAGCAGGGTATGATTCAGGAATATAACCTTAAGGATAAATAAAATAACATCTGGTAGTCGAGGATGTTTAAAATCCTTGCATGAAAATTCATGAACAAATGTGTGATGGATGTATTAACTAATCATGAAGGGTTATGAACAAAAGTTCTCATAAACAACACATTGGTTAATGCATTAATGAAACACATGTTTGCAAGAATGGGCTAGTAAAGGACTTCCCATTGTGGAAGAAGAATATTCCAATACTCTACAAGCATTGAAGAATGGTAAAGAGAGAATTAGGTGGCCATGAGTATTGGCACCCTAGTTATTAGTGAAGAAAGAATGCTTGAACACATTCATATGATGTTTAAATTTCAGATAATGTATGTTGATTTGATATCATGATTAGCTCAAAGCAGGAAACACATTCATGTTGAATAATTTATATGAGATGATGATCCATGTGGTGAAAGGTTGGTTTAGTTCCAATGCACCATGGAAGAGTGTCTAACATAGAATATGGCAATATGAAATAAATGCATATGAAAATTAATCACATTTTGAAAAGTTGGGTATGATGAACAAAATGCATACATAAGGAATGACAACTCTTTTTTACCTTGGATCAGTAAATAGATTTACAGAGGTGATTTAATTGTTAGTAAGGAACAATTTTAAGAATTGGTTGTGAACCATTGTGAGTGTGCAATAAAAATGTGATGTGCAGAAGAAAATAACAACTTGTTTGGAAGTGTGAATATTGAAATTGCAGGAAGAAGGGCCTTGGATATGGCAGTGTTGTAAGCCCATAAGGAAGACCAATTCCTATTGATCCAAACTGTTATGAGAAGAAAAATCATACCTATGAATTTGGTTCCTGTGAAGAACCAATCTGAAAAATGAAAATGTGGAATTATAAATATGTGGGTAACAGATTTGAAATTTTGATAAATTGATGATGGAATCTCATGAATTATTGTATGCATGTGATACAAGAGAATGGAAATATATGTCCTGAGGGAAATATGATGTATTACAATATGGGGAGTTTGGAAAAAGGCTATTGTTGTGACATGAGAACCCTGGGATACTCCATGATCACCATAGAGAATGTCGTGTCGTGGTAACATGAGCTAGAGGGATGTCTCGATAGAGAAAGTGAGAGGGATGTCTTGGATGTGAGACTCGATGAAGATTCATAAAATATTTTTGTGTGAGAATGATAAATATGTATTTCAGTGCCCTCTCATCTATTCCAACTGGCCCATTTTGGTAGTTTTTCAGTTTGCTAGTCTTTCCTAGTTTTCGGGTCCCTGACTTTTGGGGCCGTTTTGAGGCCCTAAACAACGTTTTTAGGGCTCTCCATAGTCAAATTTTATACAAAGTCAGAGTTTGATGGCAACATGTGTAGTCCGTAGATAGAAATTTCCAATGGTTTATTGTGTTCCTAAAACGAAGATCGCATGCAAAAGTTACCACCCCGGGAAGTTGAGATAAGTTGCCACCATCCTAGCAATCTTGTTTTACGCTGCATTTAAAAGTTTCAGCTTATTTCCTTATTGAATAGAAACCAATTTTACTTTATATATGTTATTCTTTGTTAAGCCTCTTTTAATAATAATCTGTATTCATTTAGTTATTCTCATAAAATGTCGATCAGTGGTATCAAAGCGGTCTTCTCCTTATCGTTCATAATGCATGTCCCCAACGAGGTCAAGGTATAAATAATTGGGTCTTGAGATTGTTTCTATTGAGGAAAAAATATCTTGCATTCCCAAGCGACCTCTTGTGGTGGGATAAAATAAAGATGATGGGACAAGAGATACTTTCAAAATTTTGCTTGAGGAATCCCTCACACAACAAAGAAATGAGATGATGGATATTTGTATGAAAATCCTTCGGTGACTACCAACAGACGACGCATCTTCCTCAAACAGAGGTGTCACCCCTTTATGGTACAAATCAACTTTGATATTCCTATATTTGAAGGTCAGATAGACACAGATGTTGTAGACAAATGGTTGCATCTACTAGAATGCTCCTCAAAGTCCTTCCCCATGTCAAAGATTGGTGGGAAACTTTCTATGAGAAAAAGGAAACAGAGGAACCCTCATTATTTACAGTCGCGGTCACCTAAGAATCCTTCAAGGATGCTATTAAGGAACAATACTGCCCTGTCAGAATTTATGATGACATGTACACAAAATGGACCACACTATGGTAGGAAAGAGACGAAGCAGTTCCCGAGTTCACAAATATCTTCCATACATTGCGCACCAAGATGGGTATAAAAACTTTTGAGCGACATTTGGTGCTCAAGTATCACGGAAGTCTGCATAGATACATCCAGGCCAAAAATGGAATTTCTAGACATATCATCCTTAGGCGCGGCCTACCAATATGTCGTCAAAATCGAGCAGAATATCAAACAAAATACACGACAATTCGGGCCTGGGAATCCCTCACAGCAAAAGCCAAGAGAGGGCAGCCCTAAATTGCAGAACAAAGGAAAAAGAAAATATGGACAACCTTAGGACAACCAATCCAAGATGCAAGCAAATAAACAGACCAAAAATAAAAAGAAATATACTGGGAAGTGGTGCGACTTCCATAAGATCCCCTGGCATAATACTGTTGATTTCCACTCAAAGAACTCATTGGTGGCTGAGGTGAAAGCCTCTAAATCAAATGCGGGTTTCGAATCTGAGTCAAAACCTGAAAGGGGGAGACAGATCATTGACGTAGAAGCAAGTTCTATCATTGCTACCACCAAGTTCCATCCCGATGAACCAAACGAGCTAGAGGAAGGCGAGCACCTTTTTCATTCACATATGTGGGTGAAGGGTATCCCACTGCACTTCATCATTGATAGCGGTAGCCAGAAGAAGCTCATATTAGCAAAGGTTTTCAAGTGACTCGCCCTACCAACAATGCCACACCCACATCCCTACACCATTTGATAGCTCTGCCAAGGAAGGGATAACTACGTCAACCAACAATGTCGCCTATCATACCACATCAAGCACTTCAAAGACAAGGTATTGTGTGATGTTTCCCCTCTCAAAGTTTGTAATGTTTTTTTGGGCCAACCGTATTTATGGAAATGTAATGTTGTATATGAGTCTAGGCCTCACAATGTTATTATTACTTTGAACAAGAAATTTTACAAGATACTCGAGGCAGTCCCACCTACTGATATTTCCTTGATCTCTACCAAGCAATGCAGGAAGGTCATCTCTCATATGGGGAATTTTGTCCTCTTTGTGATTTTCTCTCAAAATGAGCAAAATATTGCAGCCACATCTAGGGACTCCACGGCTGACCTCTCCACACAACTGTAGCAAGTAGATAAGGTCGTGGAAGTATACTCAGATATCTTCTCCTCACCTACCGGGATACCTCTACACTGTCAGGTCAAGCATCCTATCGATCTGACCCCTGACGCACCACTGCCCAATGGGGTAGTCTACCACCGCTCTCTATTAGAGAATGAGGAGATCAAGCTATACATCCAAGAACTACTCCACAAGGGGAACATCCGTCCCAAATCCTCGCCTTGTGGGAGCCCAATAGTGCTGGTACAAAAGAAATATGGAAGCTGGTGACTATGCATTAATTATCAGGCTCTAAATAAAATCATAGTCAGAAACCGGTACCTGATTCCCTGAATCAATGACCTCCTTGATAAGCTCACGGGGGCCAAATACTTCAATAATCTTGATCTGAATTTTGGTTACCACTAGGTCTCGATAGAACAGACAGATGTATGGAATATTTCCTTCAAGTCAAAGTAAGGTATTTTTGAATGGTTGGTCGTGTCCTTTTCTTTGAAAAATGCTCCAACCACTTTCATGAGGATGATGGATGATATCTTGCGACCATTCACCAATAATTTTTTAGTGGTGTATATGGATGACATCCTCATTTAAAAAAAGACTTGGGAAAAACACTTGCATCATATTCAACAAGCTCTGCACACCCTGCGGAAACACAAGCTATACGCCAACTTGGAAAAATGCTCCTTTGCCATCGACAGGGTCCATTACCTAGGCTACATCATTTATCATCATGGCGTACATGTGGATCCATCCAAGATCCAAGTCATCTATGAATGACCAGACCTAACCACCCTCACTGAGCTTTGAAGCTTCTTAGGCCTTGCCAATTTCTACCGCAGGTTTGTGTTGGGATTCTCCCATATTGCATGGGCCCTCAGCTAAGTAACCAGGGGTGATGGTAAGGAGAAATTTATGTGGGAACAGTCTCAAAAACAAGATTTCAATGATTTGAATCAATGATTGTGCTGAAGCCCAATACTTTCATTACCGGACCTTTGATATTGAGACAGATGCTTCAGACTATGTGTTGGGCGTCGTTCTCACTCAGCACATCCATCTCATTTCCTATCATAGTGAGACACTATCATATTCTATCCATAAGTACCCTACTTATGAAAAATAAATGTACTCCATTATGCAAGCCTGCTACCAGTGGGGACATTACATTCTTGGGAAGGAGACAATCATCCACACTGATCATAATCCACTGCAGTTCATGTAGACATAAGGTAAATTGAAGAATGACTGCCATCATAAGTGGCCCCCATACTTGTAGCAATTCCACCTCAACATAAAGTATAAAATAGGAAGCACCAACCAAGTCGGTGATTTCCTCAGCAAACCACGATTCGTGGAACTCGCCACGGTGCTAGACTCTTGTGGCCACGAGACCTTTGGATGGCCCCAACTCTATGAGACAGACCTAGACTTCGCCACCACCTACCAAATGTTCGGTGCAAATGTAGTTGTCGCTAATTTCCATCTTGAGGATGGCCTGATGTGCCATCTAGGCCATATCTGCATTCCATCAAGCGAGCGAGTGAAGCTAATCTAGGAATCCCACTACAGTCGGGTGGAAGGACACTTCGATGTCGAAAAGAAATTGGAAATGTTGCATAAACTTTTCTACTGGCTGAAAATTTGATGCGATGTCAGCAAGTATATCAGGTTCTGCACTACCTGCACTATTTCCAAACCAACCACTAAGAAACAGGGCCTGTACACCCTTCTTCATACTCTTGAAAGGCCATGGGAATCCATCTCAATGGACTACATGTCGGGCCACCTGTCCACCAAGTGTTAGTGTTTCATGGAAACCTGCACAGGAGATCTAGCTAAAGCAAGTACAAACAAAGCTTATCAAGAAAAGAAGAGAGATTCAATACGGAAGAATGAGAAAATATATTCACACTATTCCAATGAGCTGATGATTTATACATAGATCATGATCAATATGATACAATGAATGAGTGAAATACACTCATATATAGAGAAAAGCATTCCATAATTAAGAAAAGCAATCAAGCAATTAGCTTTCCTTAGGAATGCATGCATGCATAATAGTGATGGTAAAAATAGAAAGTCTAAATAGAACTAGTCAGTTAACTCCCACTGAACTAGTGTGTCGAAAAATATAAATTTCTCCAACACCCCCCCTGAACATCACTGTGGAGTAAAAAATGAGTCTCGGCTACTAAGTCATTTTAGGTACTCATGTACAATGCAACTAATGAACACTAAATAAAAGTGAGGAAAGAGGGAAAACCACATGGGAACAAAACCCCCCCTCAAAAGATAATGTATCAAAAGAAGAAAATGACAGTTGTTAGGCAATTGTGTTCCTCACTACAAGACGATCCTACAAATCCTGAAACTTCTGCACATTGAAATTCTTCGTGAAGATGTAGAAATATTTATGGATCTCATGAAGTCCTTTGGCAACCTGTCGGGCCTTGTAATTCTTGATCCCATGGACCCATATACACCTAAAAATATTCCTTTCTGGTGGATGTGGAACTAGATTCCAAGTCTGGTTCTGTAGTTGTGAGTCATACTCCTTCTGCATGGCTACTTGCCATAATGGATTTCCCACAACCCTATTGTAGTTCTGTGGATCAGTAGATTGAACCATATAGCAATGCATGGGCATTGCATGTTTTGAAGCTGAAAATACATGAGAAGGCTCCTCATGCTGAGATCAAGTCATCCTCGAATCCAATGGATTCCTTGCAAGGTTGTTTGTTGCTTGAAGTGTGGTATGTTCCTTCTTGGGCATCTGTTGAAGCTTCAGTGATGGCTTCTTATTTCTCTATACTTCCTACTTATTTCCATGTATAGAATCTGAGTGCATGGAATCATCTCTGATGTATGAAACTAATGGAAGAACAAGAGTATGTGCATGTGACACTGGAGGTGCATGCAAAGTACTCTCCTTACATGTAAGTAGAATAGAGGAGTCATCATCAGAAAACTTAGTGAATTCATACAACCTTGAATTGTGATCCACCTCACCAATTGCAATGATGGAATTGTCATGCATGTCAATTACTGAAACTAAATCCAATGTAAATTCAACCTTTTTTCCTTTCTGAGTGATCTGATAAACTGAGAGTAGATTCATAAAAAGATTTGGAACATGTAAAAAATTCTCGAAACTGCCATTGTGGAGTTCCACTCTCCCTTCTCCTACTACTGCTACTAGAGTATCATCCCCCATGAGAATAGGGGGTCTTGAGCATGGACTCAAGGAAGAGAAAACTTCCTCTTTTTCTTCCATACGATGGGTTGCACCAGAATCTATAATCCATGAATTAGATGAGGAATTAATTGCAACAAGAGCATGATGATTACCTTTCTTAGGAGCATGATCTTCTTCTTTCTGCTTCTTGACTCCCTCTAGAATGAAGTTTCCAAGGTTGTTCTCTTGAAGTGTCTATGCCATAAGATCAATCTGTTTCTTCATGCATGTGGATTCTTCATGATTTGGTTTATTGCAGTAATTGCACTGCTTTCCCTTCTTCTTCTTGGAATCTGAAGATTCTTTGGAACATGAAGAATCATTAAAGGATTTGGAATATCCCTCCTTCCTATTCTGTTTGAATGAACCATTTCCATCCTGCATGGTGAGTGCATGTGATTTGGGATCTTTCATGAGGACCATATGTATGAGTTTTGTTTGCTCTTGTGTAAGAGACTCAATGAACTAAGCCAACATAGACATTTTCCAATTTGTTCCAAAAAGACATCTGCCAGAATAGAAATTGGAGACATATACAGTGTATTATGGTCCTAGCTTGGACAAGATTGTTAGAATAAGTTGTTTTTCTTGTGTAGACTTATCAATACCACATTCACCCAATCTTAATAGAAAAGATTTAAATTTAGTAAAAAAATGGTGTATATTATCAAAACTTTTAGGGTCTAAGGTATTCAACTCTACCTCAAGCATATGACCTCGCATCTCATCCTGCTTTCCAAAGAGTCCTTCCAAGGTGGTCGATATATCATTTGGATTATTACATGTGGCAACATGAAACCACAAATCAGTGGAGATTAACTCAAGAAGTAGTCCTGTGGCCTCATCCTTATGGTTCATCCATCTCATTTTCTTAATCGTTGATGTAGGTTCTGTTTCTGTTGCCATCGTCAAATTATGCAATCCTTTCCTTCTAAGTTGGAATTCTGCCTTGGGCTTCCAATCAAAATAATTGTATGGTGTGAGGATTACCACCAAGTTTGGCTATATGATAGTTGTCATATCCGTCTCTCCCACTGATTCCAAGAACCCCTAAAAATTTACTCTCAATCTGCAAGTGAAAAATTAAGAAATTAAGAATTCATATTAGTTTCAGGAGATGATCTTGAGACTTACTTTCTGAGCAAACGGTGAAGAATCTCTCCAAATGCTTGAAAACCCACTTCCAAAATGGGTCAATTTACTTTATTTGTGGGTTATTTCCTCCAAAATGTAATATTTTGGGAGCATTGAATGTGGAAAGGTACGACCACATATTTGTATCAGTTTCAAGAGGCTATCTTACGGCTCACGTTCTGAGAAAACGGTAAAGAATATCGTGAAATGATTGAAAAGCCACTTCCAAAATGGGTCAATTTACTTTCATCATGGGCCATTTCCCCAAAAATGTAATAGTTTGGGAGGATTAACTGCTGAAATTTACAACCACGGATTTAGCTCGTCAAAACTCTGATTTTCCTTATTCTTTGGCTTGTCTCGCTTGCTCCAAGCAACATAGCTCTGATACCATGTCAGTGTTTCATGGAAACCTACACAGGAGATCTAGCTAAAGCAAGTACAAACAAATATTATCAAGAAAAGAAGAGAGATTCAATATGGAAGAATGAGAAAATATATTCACACTACTCCAATGAGCTGATGATTGATACACAGATCATGATCAATATGATACAATGAATGAGTGAAATACACTCATATATAGGGAAAAAAATTCCATAATTAAGAAAAGCAATCAAGAAGTTAGCTTTCCTTAGGAATGCATGCATGCATAATAGTGATGGTAAAAATAGAAAGTCTAAATAGAACTAGTCAGTTAACTCCCACTGAACTAGTGTGTCAAAAAATAGAAATTTCTCCAATACCAAGCAGGGAAATGATTTTGTTTTTGTGGTTGTTGATCGCTTTTCTAATATGGCGATTATGTTCATATACAAGAACAGAAACACAAGAGATGCCACTACCAATCTCTTCTTTGAACTAGTTTGGGTACATTTTGGAATACCACAAACTATTTTCTCATATCGGGATAGTCGATTTCTCAATAAATTTTGGAAATTGTTGGACATTAATGGTTGTGAATTGAATGATCGTGTATATCCAGCACATGTATAATTCCAAGCACCCTCGCACATGGGATGAGATTCTTTCAACATAGCTACAACTGATCCCTGCATAGATCAACCGACCAAAACCCCTCTCAGGTGGGTTTGGGATTTTAAGCATTGGGTCCCATAGATGTTTCCCTACCCCTTGCAGTCACCTCGACCGAATCATATCCTGCTCCAAATGAAACGGAAAAATCCACCCTATTCATTGATTGGATCCATCACATTCTCCAATAGGTTTAGGATATCCTACAAAATTCTAATGACAAGTACAAGCAACACCATGATCAACATTGGGTGCCATATAATTTTAAGGTGGGCGACAAAGTTTGGTTGCACTTGTAGAAAGAACACCTTACAAAGCCCCATCGGAAGCTTATCCCACTCCGTTATGGGATGTACACCATCACCAAGGATGTGGGTGATAATTATTTTGAGCTCAACATTCCTCCTTTCCTTGGCCTACACCCATTGTTCAACATGGATCTCCTTCGGCCTTATTTTCCACCATTATTGGACACCTCAGTAGAACAATTGACGCCAACAAAGCTCAACCTTGAATGCATACAACAAGCATCCAGTGATCATATTGTGGACACATGGGTCAAGGCCACTGACCAGCAAAGGATCCATATTTATTGAGTTGTCAAAGTAGGGCAACTCCTGCACCAAGGCAAGTGGCTCACCCGGGACCAAATTCAACAGAAATTTTCTCATCTGACGAGGGCACTCAATGCAATGGATATCATTGTTTACTAAGTGGGGAGGATTGATCCATATGGATGTTGGTGGCCTCCAACCTATTCTGACTGGCTCATTTTGGTAGTTTTCTAGTTTGTTAGTTTTTCCTAGTTTTCAGGTCCCTGACTTCCGGGGTCGTTTTGAGGCCCTAAACAACGTTTTTAGGGATCACCATATTTAGAATATACTTGAAGTCAGATTCTGACAACAACATGTGTATTCCTTCAATACACCTTTATAACGGGCTATCGTACGCCTAAAACGAAGATCTTATGAAAAAGTTATGACCCCAATAAGTTGATGTACTAACTTACCCCAATGGAGGCCCACATGACTTTTGGTGTTTCATCTCCTAGGGTTAGGTTTTTGGATGTCTAGGGTGTTTGACATTCCTATTTATTGTAAAAAGGCCTTTAGAGCCTCATTGTACTAATCTTATTGCGAATGAACGAAGTTGTCACATCTCTTCTTAGAGATAAGCCGCCACCATTCTAGCAAGCTTGTTTTTCGCTACATTTTATGGTTTCAACTTATTTCCTTATTGAATAGAAACTAGTTTTACTGTATATTTGTTATTCTGTGTTAAGCCTCTTTTAACAATAATCTATATTGATTTTTTTCCACTCATAAAATTTGAATCAGAGAAAGCCTTGGTAGGAAATATGGATCTCCCGAGGGACTATATAACAAAGAAGGGGATGCCTGATACTGAGCCTAGAAGGTGACTGACCGCAAGGAAGAGGAGACTTTGATAACTCTTGTAATATGTTGATGACAATCATGAGCATAATGGGTATGTCAAAGAAAATAGTGAGTCTAGAAAATGTGGAATCCATATGGATGTAGATCCATGAACTACACAGATAAGTATTGTGTTGATATGTAAATTTTTCTTCTTGAATTATTAACAACAATAAAAGGTTTTTGCATGAAACTGTGATTAATATTATTGTTGTATTAAATCACTATAGCTACATTATGAAATAGCATAGTTTGAGTGAAGACCAGACTATGAAGAAAAACATGATAATACTAAGGTGACTTAAGGATAAAGGCATGGTAGGTGTTGTTGAGAAGAACACTGAGGATGGTGTTCCTTTTGAAGGGGGAGGGGATTGTAACCTTTCTAAACCCCTGATTATATATAAATAATCACAACTAATGATTGCAATGGAATGGAATGAAAATATTGTGAATGTATTATTGTCTAATGGAAAATTCCAACAATTGACTGTGGTGTGAATCCTTGAGAGTATTGTCCATGATACTACCAGAGGGAAGAGTGAAGAAACCTAGAGAGGGAATTCATCATGCTAAGATGACCCGAGCCCCCTTGATGAAATATTTGAATTAGAAATAATAAGTTAATTTCCCTTTATAATGATTTCAAGGAAAATCAATAATGAGGAAGGATGGTAGTTGAAAAACCAACTACCCCAAATAAATCCGAGTATGGGAGATCAGGATTGGGACAACATAAAAAATTCAAACACAGGTACAATAGAGTACCATTTTATGCAGCCCCATATTGACCCACAAGATTCCTTCTGACAGAAGGAAGATGAAAGGTCGAGAAACTTCCTCAGGGGTAGAAGAGAATGCACGAGGGAATATAGGAAGGAGAGAGAAATAGAGGGAGAGTCTTGAGCTTGGAGGTTTGTAGATGACCTGAAAGGTAGGGTGCCAAAGAGAGAGGTAGCATATCCTCCTAAGCCATATTCTAGACTCAATGAGTCAACAGAGAGAGATTATTTCCTGGTGATATCATGGCTTGACATGGGGTTGGCCTTCTACTAAAGTAACTGAGCATGTAGTGCCTATGGTTGGGTGGAAAGGTTCACATCCACAATCAATTGGCTGGTTGAAATTGGTAATAGATAAGTACCTTTATACCCTATGTCATTAAACTGAAGTGTATGGCTAGATGTCTGTATTTGTAACCATGAACGTGTATGTCTTATTTTTTGGCTTGGTATTTTCTCATTGGAAGGAATTTGTACTTGAATGATAATGTAGTTGTAAGGAAATGCATATACAATGCATATATGAACAACGTGTTCCCTCCTATGAATGCAATCATGGAAATAATTGTACGCTTGTGCCTCCTATGTGTGCAATTCAATACTTGTTGCGATGTGATGCCAGTGAAAAGATAACCATGCATATTGACTAAGAAACCAATGAGAGGTCAAAGAGGAAGGCAGTACTGTGATATTCCTCCTCAAATGGATGATGCATTAACTATATGAGTGGCACGAGGCAGGGCTTAGTGTATTTCAGAGATCCTTAATTTTCTTGTGAAATCCTTTGTCCTAGTGTGGACCGCTTGCAGGACACAAATAGCCCCCCAAGACCCGAAGAGTGAATACCTTAGCGATTTTTTTTGAGTGAGGTGAGAGATAAGAAGGATTGTAAGCCTTAGGAAGAACTTAGAAGAATTCCCTAAGCAATTAAGTGCTAACTTGAACTATTAATCGAATGAAAACCCTATGATTGAGTCAAAAAATTCATAGTCGTAAATTGGGTATGGTGAGAGAATCTTAACCTTACGTCGATGGAAAAGGTTGTCATAGGTAGGAGTTGTGAAGTACAAAAAAAGGGCCCGACGAAGAAGAATACCAAGGGTTGTCGACAACTGTTAGATTAGTGTGATGGAAGATATGAACCATTTTCACGACTAGAAGTCCTTAGAAATAACTAAGGGAAGGATCTAGGAAATATTGATGATGACGAGAGGCTGTGGGCCTCATACCTATTAGAATATCAACCTCAACCATTGGATTTATTAAGATTTTTTTTATAAGAGATCTTGGGGAGCATAGGAAACATTGATCATACGGAGGCCTAGATGGGTGATTCAGGCCATTGATGTTGGTCACAATATCATCGAGGTGTAGACAATCAATGATTCGAGTGATGTGACAAAGAGGTATCGATGATTATGATGACTCATGGATTTAAGACAATTGTTGATTAGTAATTGGGTGAGGGATTAATCTCTGACATAGATTACCGTAGGTTCTGTTTAGATGAGGAAAGGGGAATGTTTTCATGGAGGTTTGATGCTAACGTGGGATTCTATCATGGCAGTTAATATGTCCTATGGATGGCACATGTTGTTAGTTGATTGGCCTACAAATTGAGTGTGGGCCCAGTTGGATAAAATGTCCCTTAGGTCACCTTCCTAAATCCTAGTCGTTGGTTCTACAAATTACGAAATATCCACCGTTTGCTGGAAGGAGATAGATATAGATCATGGAGCATGGATGGGAGTGAGTTTTCAATGATAATGATATTCTCAATATAGGAAAAGGACCATCAATTTGTATAGGGGTGATGTCGACGAGACCTATACCATCGATTCCAGATGAATCGTGGTAGGGACATGAATGGTTTCTAAGTTCAAGGGTTGTCCAAGAGTGTCGACGATGACATAGGTTGTGGGAAGGGAGATGACAGTCGTTGATTGAGATGTAGCTAATATTAAATCCTAGCCATCAATCTATCAAGGTTCCACATGGTCACGTAGTAATAGGATCAAGGGATGGGTGTTAATCATTGTGTAAGTTAGGGGCACCAACATGATCAGGGTCATTATATATCAAGGCCCGAGAGCCATTATATTGGGATCAAAATGATTTTCATTGGAGTTGTTAGTTGGGGTGACTAGTAATTCCATGTGAAAAGAAACCCCAACGATTACATGATCTTAATCATTGGATGTTAAGGGCCAAGAGACATTGGATTTGGGAGAGGAACCCATTGAAGTATCATCATTGACACTTGTTGGTATTAGAATTTTATGGGGATAGAAAACCTTGACGATGACGTAGAAGGGACAAGGGATTGGACCCCTAGGATTAATGCTTCTGGTGGAATATCCCACATCGGAGTCATGATGGATGGCATGAATATCAAGGAACAATGTGGATTCCATGTGGAAATGAAGTAACAACAGAAAATGGGAGCCTTGGAACTGCAATAGGCCATAACTTATAATCCATCGCTTGGTTTTGAGCATAATTACATTCATTGAAAATATCTTGACAAGCAGAAGGCGATGATACCCTTGATATGAAACTTCAATACGGTCAGGAAAAGAGAAATTTCAATACCCCATCCCCTAAAAGGTACTTAGGGGGTTGGGTGTCTCACAATTAGTAGTTTCAATAACAAGTTCAGTAAGAACAACAAATTAAAGAGTAGTTTCCTCAATATTTGCTTCTATATAAACATCAACAACATGCTTAGTAACATGAACAAGTTTAGTGGCACTAATAGGTTTAGTAGCAACCTAAAACATATCTTCCATAACAAGTATCTCATTCATTTTTTTCTTACCTTCATGAAAAGAAGAAGGTGATTAGGAATGTGTGTCAAGGGCTTGGAACAATATGTCCAACCTTGCATTAGACTTATATGCCTTCAATTTTCTCCAAGCAAAATATAACTTGTAATGAAAAATTTTATTTTGGTTCCTTAAATTGTGATTAATCTTTAAATTTGTACCATAAGAAGGTTTGACATGGTGCTTTCCCAACCAAATTTTGATCCTCTTCTTATATTTTGGCCTGGATACCTCAAGTACTATTGAATTTTGTGTTGTATCTCCCTCAATTCCATCTAAATTATCCTAAAAATTGTGCATAGGTGTTTTCTCATTGGAAGGACTTTGTACTTGAATGATAATGTAACTATAAGGAATTACATGTACAGTGAATATATGAACAGGGGGTTCCCTCCTGTGAATGCAATCATGTATATAATTGTGCATTTGTGCCTCTTGTGTGTGCAGTTGATTATTTGCTGCAGTGTGATGCTAGTGAAAAGATAACTAGGAATATCGACTAAGAAACCAATGAGAGGTCAGAGAGAAATGAAGTAATATGATCTTCCTTCTTGAATGGATGATTCCTTAACTGTATGAGTGGAACGAGGGAGGGATTACTGTAGTTTAGAGATCCATAATATTTTTGTGGAATCCTTTGTCCTGGTGTGGACCACTTACGGGACGTAAATCTCCACCCATGCAGTAAAGAGGGAATACCTTAGTGGATGTTTTCAAGCGAGGTGAGAGAAAATAATTCTGATAAGCCTTAGGAAGAACTTATGATAATTCCCTGAGAAATTAAGTGCTAATTCAAACTATTAATAGAATGAAAACCATGTGATTGAGTTGATAAATTCACAGTCATCGATTGAGTATAGAGACAAAATATTATCCTTACTTCTACGGACAATGTTGTCATAGGTTCGAGATGTGAAGTAAATAAAAAGGGCCCGACGATGAAGAAGACCCAGAGTCGTCGACAACCGTTATATCGGTGCGATGGAATATCTGAACTCTTCATCAGAACTAGAAGTCCTTATAAATAACTAATGGAAGGATCACAAAAATATTGATGACAACGAGAGATTATGGGCCTCAGACCTATCGGAGGATCAACCTCCACCGTTGGGTCTATTAAAATTATTTTTACAAGAGAGCTTGGTGAGCATAGGAACCGTTGATCAGATGGAGGCTCAGATGGATTATTCGAGCCATTGATGTTGTTCATAGTATCACTGAGGCATAAAAAATCAACAATCTAGGTGATGGGTCAGACAGGCACTAACGATAATGAAGGCTTGTGGATTAACGAGAACAGTTGATCAGTAATTGAAAGAGGTATTAATATCTGTCAGAGATTACCATAGGTTTCATTTAGATGAGGAAAGTTGAATGATGTCATGAAGGCATCATGATGATGAGGGATGACAGCGTGGTAGCTAGTGTGTCCCATAGGATGGCACGTGTCATTACTTGATTGGACTACGAATCAAGCGTGGGCCTAGTTGGATGAAATGACCCTTAGTTCATCCCCCTAAATCCTGGTTGTTAGATATACATATTGAGAAATATCCATCATTCATTGGAAGGAGACAAATATGGATCCTAGAGCATGGATGGGAGTGATTTTTAGACGACGATGATAATCGAGAGATAGGACAAGAACGATCGATTTGTCATGGGGTGACGACAATGAGATATGGATTGTTGGTTCTAGATTAATTTTCGTTGGGACATGAATGGTTCGTAAGTTCAATGGTTGGACAAGAGTGCCAACAAAGATATATGATTCAGGAAGGGAGATGAGATATTTTGATCGATGAGTAGATGGGGTTAAATCTCAATCGTAAATTTTTCATGGTACCACATGGTTTTTTAAGAAGAGGCTCAAGGGATGGGTGTTAATGGCCGTGTAAGTTAGGGGCAAAGACATGATCAGGGTCATTAGAGATCAAGGCCTGAGAGCTATCAATTCGGAATCAAAATGGTCATTGTCAAAGTTGGTAGTTGGGGTGACTAGTAATTCCATGGGAAAAGAAACCTTGAAGATGACGTGATATGAGCCATTGGATGTTAAGGGTCGAGAGCCATAGGATTTGGGAGAGGAACCCATTGAAGTATCATCACCATAACTTGTTCGTAGTAGCGATTTATGGGGAAAAGAAACCCTGACGATGATGAAGAATATGCAAGGGATTGGACCCACGAGATCAATGCATACGGTGGTATATTCCACGCCGAAGTCATGGTGGATGACATAGATATCAAGGAGCCACGTGAAAATGAAGTAAAAATGGGAAATGGGAGATATGGAACTCCGAGAAGCCATAACTTCTAATCCATAGCTTGGTTTTGAGCATGTTTACAATCCTTGAAAATATCTTGATGAGCAAAAGATGATGATTTCCTTGAGAAGATGCTTCAATATGCTTGGGAAAAAAAAAATTCAAACCCCCCATCCCCTAAAAGTTACTTAGGGGGTTGGGCATATTATAAAGGGGTATCATAGAAGAGTTCAAGCACTAGGCCTAGATGGGTTAGAGATTAGTCACAATATTGGTATATAGAATACAAGATGAGCCTCTTGGAAAAAAATTCTCTACATTAAAAGTTTGTTACACTAGCTCCTTAGGAAGAAGGATTGTAGATTGAAATTTTGTTTTATAGCCTTCTATAATATAAGATTTGTGTATTGACTTGCAGCAGAAGAATTATGTTATTTTTCTATTGGGATGATAAATATTTTGATAGGAATTCATAGTAAGAACTAAATGTGAATGATAGAAATGGAAGAATCTTGCTAAAGGCCTGCAAACTTTCACAGAAATAAATGAATTGGTGGTTGTAGTACTACCTATAAGTATGGGATGATAGAGCAATGGTAATCATAATTTTTGTTTAAATAAAATGATAATTTGTGTGTGAATAACTCCTCATAAGAGGAATGATGTAAGTTTGTAAGGTCAATATACTGGACCTATAATGAGTGAAACCTATCATTGGAATAATCTAATTAAGCAAAAGAAAAGGAGTCCTTTGGATTGTTTCCTATTCTCAAAAAATCGGTAAATTGATATGGGCATGTGAGCAGGTTTATGATCTCATGGATGTACTAAGGAAAAATGTATATGCCCATTCACTTGAAGGTATCTCTATGCAAATGAATGCAAAAGACAGACAATTGGAATACGTCTACACTATAGGCATGGGAAGCATTCTTGGTGAAAAAAGATATGTTGTAATGCATATGGTCATGAATGAGCATGAATATAACATGATTATAGAGTAGCAATAGTATGCCACTAGTTGTGAGATATAGGTTGTCGGGAATAATTTTGGACAATGATGATCTGATAATAGTAAAAGGTTAATAGTATGTATACTAATGTTGATGATGTTATTTGTGTATGTTTTAAACCTGCGAAGTAAAGAAATGCATATAGATTCTTAAGCAAGACATAAATTAATCAATGGCTCATACACAGAATACACAGAGATTTTATACCGGAAACCCTCAACCAGGAAAACCTTTCTTATATTCATTATATCGAATTTCACCATTCACCATATAATATATACAATGTTTTTAGGTATTCCGTAGATACCAAAACCCCAATCCCTTAATCCAGGATTAATTTACAAATCCTCTAAAAATAACAAAAACTGCCCCCAAAAAAAAATTCGGGGCGCTGCCCCGGGCTATCGCCC
>JASDQU010753270.1:28126-48141 GCA_032191745.1 Picea mariana | reverse complement strand
CTTCATAGTCAAAGTATGTGTCTAGAGCTCTAATCCAATCTAGAAGCTCCTCCGCATCCAGATTTCCCTCATAAACTGGAATGTCCATTTTCTCTCTTGCACCCATCCTTGCAATAGCTCTGATCAAGCGTTCATTTGTTGCATCTTCAGCTGCAACTTCTTCCTCATGCTCAGCCTCAATTTCACTTTCGAAATCACTAAGATCCCCAGCACTGACTGTACGCCTTTGTGTTGTCTCCATGTCTTTGAGTCTGTCTCATAAGTCACGCATCTCTCTCTCCATGGCTGGATCACTCATCTACCTACCTCTTCTTCTCGGCATTTCCCTATCCTCTGGTGGATCGGGTGTTTGCTTGTCCCTTCTCCTTGGCGGCATGGTGAATTCTCCTTTTTCTCTGCTACAGAAATCAAAGAACCTAACCTGGCTCTGATACCAAAAATGATGTCGACGCACGCTCCCTCCACAACCCGCAGGTCGAAAGGTCCACGTCAACACAGGATCTTTCCTTTCCCACTAGCCCGAAGAACTCTAAAATGGCTCTTCTATTTTCCTATCAGGAAATCTGCACCCATAGCAAACTCTCATGGAATCCCCTCTTTGCACTTGGGAGATCGGGCTTCGCACCTTTGTGAATCCGGTGGTCAAGCGTTGGTCTCTTGAATCCCCGAAACCCGAAACAGTCAATGCTGACCTTCCCTCTTTCCTTTTCGGGATTTTCCTTATCTCGATTTTTCCGGTTGCAGTGTCGAGTAACTTGTTCCTGTGATTCCCAAAACCTGATTTGCCAAAAACTTCAATACACTCGCGAGCTTTGACTTTTCAATGCCACTTTACTCCATCAGGACTTCGGACTTCGTAATATCGCGAATCCTAATGTAGTGAATTCGGAACTTCACTCCAAGAAATTCTGAAACGGTCAATGGAGTTTGACTCCGTGTCAAAAATGCACCACCTGTCCACTCGCTGACTCCTCCGTGGCTCACACAAATCCTCTTAGTTTTCAGGATGTCGCGTTTCGGAATATCGCGATTCCCGTTGCAAGGTTTACGGGACTTCCACCCGTGAAAACCCGATACAAGTATCCGCGTGTAAATCCAACGACCCTTGTGGCTTGGATCTACAATCCTACCCCTCCTGAGCTTAGAATATTTTGACACCTTCGTCGTAACTCCCCTGCTCCTTCGTGGGATCTGACGGCTCACGGGACTTCACGGATTCTCCATCGAGAATTTTTTACCATCCGTCTCTTCCTCTGAGAACCTCCTACGGTTCGATGTTGCTATGACTTCCTTCAAAATTCAAGATACTTGATCTCCTTTCCTGCCTTCAATGACCTTTGAAGACTTCAGATCCTTCTGAATTTTCTCTAACTTTGAGTCTTTCAGAAAACTCTTGCGCGCACTCCCTGTGGCAGACTTTCAACCACTTCCAAGTGTTGAAAACCTTCGACTAGTGCACTCCTGTGACAACAGTCTCTAAACTCTTCTCTCAAGTTCGCAAGCCTGAGACTTCACTTGGCCTACACACTCCTTGCACGGCTCTTGTGCCTGACTGCACTTCTGTGGAAATGAGAACAAAAGCTATCTCTCCTGAGCTTCCAGAGACAAATCTCTGAATACCTTGTCAACGCACTTCTTGCGGACATTTCAACTGCACTCCTTGCAGGAACTCTTGCTCAGATAGAGAAACAATTGAAACTAATTTCCCTTACTCTCTCTCTCTCTCTCATATCTCAAACATTCAACAAGAAATCATTCATACATAGCCTAAAAGCAATTGCATGACAGAAAGAGTAAAACATTCATGAGCATAACATTCAAAGATGCATACACAGAGAATATATGAATGCCATGAGTCTGAATCATAGCTTTTCTTTATATTAATTCAGAACTTCTATACATGGAGTCTGCTATACAACTCTCTTCTTCTCTCCTATTCTCCTCTTCATGCTCTAATGTTACAATACATAATGAGGGTGTCTATATCCTGTTTCCCTCTTGCGCTCTAAAACTGTCTAATCTAGAATTTAATTCTATCTACTTTACATTAACTATCATAAATGCCTTCTACCTACTAAAGGACGAGAGCAAATCGCTTAAGGTTCGTTTACAATATACAAATGTGCCTCCACTTGGCAACTTCATTAATGTTACAAAATGTTTTCAAAATTTGTGCCGGGTGCTTTTCCAGCTGTCTTTTGCCTTCGTGTTGGCTCGCTTGAGATGATCCTACATCATCAAGGCTATCACCTCTAGAAGACTATGAAGCCTCCGCGTTCACCGTGGAGCTACTCTACAAACCATCTGTTCCCAACAATATTTCTAATTGGAAGGTATTTGAAGGAGATGAGCAGATCATAAATTTTTTTACCAATCAGGATAATTTTAAAGACTTGGCTATTGACGATGAATTATTTCAGGAGAAATTAGCACAAACCGATCCTCATACAGATGAACTGACCAACAAATCAAGGTCTCACACGATATTGAAAGGGGTAGCCAATTTAGAAAAGGACTACCTCAAACTTTCCAGACAATATCAAGATGTCTTTGCATGGTCCTACCGAGATCTGGAAAATTATGATACTCATATCATTCAACACACAATCCTGTTAAATCCCAAAGTGAAACCCTTCCAGTAGAATCTCTGGAAGTACCACCCATCCCTAGAGCCTCTCATGTGTCAGGAGTTAAAGAAATTAATATATGCTAAGATCATCTTCCAGTTTATACACTATGCATGGGTATCAAATTTGGTTCCTGTGAGGAAAAAGTCTAGGGATATCCGCCTATGTTTAGATTTCAGAAACCTCAACAGAGCTTTAGAAAAGGATAGATACTCAGTCCCACCAATGGATAAACTCTTGTAGATCATGTCTATCTCTCATATCTTCTCCTTGTTCGATGGTTTTTTAGGTTACAACCAAGTTCTAGTTTTAGAGGAAGACCGTTTGAATACTACCTTCTGAACCAAGTGGGGAACCTTCGCTTATAAACGTATGCCCTTTGGGTTAATTAATGTAGGGGAAACGTTCTAGAGGGCCATGGATGTAGCATTTATGGGACTAATCAACAAATGTGTAGTAGCTTATTTGTCGAGGTGACTGTGTATTCAAATAACAAAGAAGATCACATCCAACACTTAACCCAAATTTTCGAAAGGTGTAGGAAATACGGTATATCCTTAAACCCTAAGAAAACTATTTTTGATGTTGAGGAAGGTAAATTGCTAGGTAATATTATATATCAAGAAAGAATTCGCATAGACCCAGAACGGATTAGGGCTATAGCTCATCTTCCATTACCCCACAACAAAAAGAATATGCAATATTTCTTTGAGAAGATCAATTTTGTGAGGAAATTCACCTCTGATTTCACTGAAACTATCAAACCCTTACAAAAAATGATCGGCAAAGATACTGAATTTAAGTGGGATGACGAACGAAAAAGTGATTTCAGTAATATTAAGCCTACAATATCTCAAGCCCCAGTATTGTGAAGTCACGACTTCAGCAAAGATTTCTTCCTCTACACTTTTTCCTCCGACCAATCGTTAGTTATGTTAGAATATAATGGATGTTCTCGTTTAACCATAAACAATATAGCAATATTCTCACACAACCATAGTTTGAAGCCACCCTCAAGCACCTTAACCTTGACAAAGAATCGTTCCAGAAGAAAACCCTTGACTGGATAGCCAAACAAAGGTGGCACACCTTTCTCCAAGGATAGCACACCAAGAAAGAGTAACCAAAGTTGATCAGAGAGTCTAAACCATAAACAAGAGAGAGTGGAAGACAAAACCAAAATCTTCTAGTTGCAGCAGCTTCAATAGCATCTCCCCTCCAAACTTGCGCACAAACTGGCCAACTACAGTGCGCACAAGTATTGCTTCTGCAGTTCTGAGAATACTGGCCAGAATGAAGACCGGCCTCCTATATTTATACTATTTCTAGTAGACTGCCTGGACCGACTTCTCATTCTGGGTACTAATTATTTAGTATATAACATTTCCTTTAGCTGACTTCTTCTCTTGGATGCTAATAACCTAATACAAGTCATTCTCTTGAGTCGACTTGTCTTCTAGGGTTATTAACCAATTAATTAGGGTTTATTTTTGCTTCCAGGAATATTCTATTCTCATCAGGTTTACATGTGGAGGTAAATACCTCCTCCAACTACCATAATATCAACACTCCCTCCTAGCTAGGGAGGTATTGCAGGTAATGGTCTTGAGTACAAACATACCATTCACCCGGTAGCATCGACATAGTCATATAGATTATCTCATGATTAGATCATGAGCACCATCATTACTATCAGTGTCATCAATTGCACCATCTCTCGAAACCATACTCCATCTGAGTAATCAGAGATGATGCTGAATAAGTCACTCACTCCACAGAGTAATACAAGAACCAATATTCTAATCCAAACATATGTCCTAGATGAATAAATGTCCTAGACCATTTTTCGTCTGGGTAATCTTTTGTCCATTGATCATCCATCTAGCTGATAATCGTTTCCAAAACTATTGATAGTCTTCAAGGCAATTATAATGATGTCATTCAATAGAACACAACTATGTCTATCCATAGTGGTACACAACTACAATCCAATAGTACAATACCACACCAAGTAGCACACAGATACTTGATCAGTGACATATAGTCATAATCAGTGGAACACATCCACCAAAGTAGTATACATCTACTATCTGGAGACATACAGTCTCCATAAAAATCATATCATATGATATCAACCTGCACAGAAAACATTGTTATGGTATAAACTGAATCATCTAGGCCATTCTTCCACTCACATCTGTGAGATATGGAAGAGCATCTGCCCTCATAAAGTAAAACATCAATGATGAGCTATCTGGACTATTCTTCTCAAGCAAGGAAGAATAACTGTCTTGATTTCTTAGCCTGGACCATTCATCTATCCGGTCTATTATTATGACACTAAACAAAGTGAAACTTGGAGAGGATGAGTCTGCCCTAGGGAATGCCTATCCCTGATTGTTGAACCTGGACCATTCACCTATCTGGGCCATTCCTCCGGCACTAAACAAAGTGAAACCTGGAGAGAATCAATCTGCCCTAGGGAATGACTGTGCGGACCATTTCCTAATGAAATGACTGTCTTGCACCAACCTCTAAAATATACCATTATTCAAAACTTCTCACAACTGTGAGCTTCGAAAGAATGACTGTCCAGCGAGGCAGACCAGTCTTCTTGACCACTACTGAGAGTGACTATCAAGAAGAGAGACTGTCCTAGACCATTCCCCCACATTGTCCATAAGGGGAATCGTTGTCTATGGTACAT
Organism: Picea mariana; assembly: GCA_032191745.1. Lineage (NCBI taxonomy): Eukaryota > Viridiplantae > Streptophyta > Pinopsida > Pinales > Pinaceae > Picea > Picea mariana. The sequence goes on along the minus strand of JASDQU010753270.1, from coordinate 42,807 downwards.
CAAAAATCCATCGAACCATTTTCATTACGAAAATGACCATTCGATCTGGACCATTTTCCGAACTAGAAAATGCATGTTCGTCAGAAATATCAAACCACTTTTCGAACTGGAAAGGAACTGCTCATCCTAGACCATTTTTCGAACTAAAAAAAAATGACTGTTCATAGATCAATAACACATCAGTGATCCCTCTCAACCTGGGATTCATATCTTCCCTTTTCAATAAGGAAGTTGTCTCCACGAGCTCCAGTTGTTTCTTGAGTATGCAAACTCTTTCATCTTGGACAAAGGATTTACCAAAATATCTTCTTATCTTCTCATCTGTGGAGATATATATTGGAGAACAACTTCTATTTTCTAGACATCATCAAGGAGAATGTAATGCTTGATCTCAATGTAATTCGGTCTTTTTGGAATGGTTTTCTCCGAAGGCTTCATATAACTCTGATCATTACAGTATATCATATTTGAATTCATCTTCTTTTTTTGTTTCCTACTAGCTCATAACATCGTGGCAAGGCTCAGACTAGAACATATCCATGTGGCACTTCTTCTGTCATCATGAGAGTTTGTCATGGATTTTCAATCCATCATCTTGGACTTCTGAGTAACCATTCTTATTTTTATCATAGAAGGTTTTCACCACGCTTCTGTTGTACATGAGATTCTTTGCACCAAGTTTTTTGAATCCATACAAAATATTCTTCTATCTGCATACAAGGGTTTCTCTCTGGTATACCTCAAATCCTTGAGGTTTCTCTACATACGCTCTTTGTTAAATTATTCTGGAGAATAGTCTTTGCATTCATCTGATGTAAACTCCAACCCATGGATATTGTGGACGATATAATGGCTCATGTAGAGGTATGTCTGGTTTACTAGAACAAACAATCATCATAGTCTTCTCCATCCATCTAGGAGAACCTCTAGTTCTGGATCTCGCAATGTTTATATTCATAAGTCTTCCATACACTGTTCTTCATTAGTTCCTCTACTTGACTACTTTTATATCAGGCTAGTAGTCTTTTGATTCTCTATACAATGACTGGTTGTTCTGGATTTTCCTTCTCTCTTGTAATCTTCATGTTCTTCCTCATATTTTTATTTAGCTCTTAGGTCCATGGAGTTTTCTATAGATTCCAAACTCTGAAGATTCCAACTTCTTTCTTTCATCATAGGATAATGGATGTGGATGGACAACCGGGGATACTTTAAGGCTTATTTTCGAAGAAGACTTCATCTAAAGTCAAGTTGAACAAATGTTTATTTTCATGGTTGCTGCCATTGATGGGAACACGGATAGATACTTCATCATCTTCAATGGATCATATTATTTAGGATTATCTCCCTCCTAATCCTTGCTTCATGCATGAATGCATGCTCTTCTTTTGGAATTATGTAATCAGCTCCCTCCAACTAAGAGATCCCATGCTTCTGTCTGCATCCTTATTGCCTTCTGCAAAGAGTCATAAGTCCTCTTCCAATTTCCTCTTGATTGTTGACTTCTTTTTGTCTTTACTTCTTCTAGGTTTCTTCAACATTGATTCTGATTTCGGCTTATCTTGTAGTTGTACTTCATCCTTTCATCTGTATTTCCTGACTTGTAGTCATTGTGATAGTAGTCCTTATGTTGTTGTTCTTCCATAGGTATAGTTTCTCTTTGAACATATTATATTCCAAGAAATAGATATGAAAGATATGTACAAAAAGCATGGTATGTACAAGAACTATGAAGAGTATTTTTACCTTGTCTTAGAAGAAGAAGTATGTTTTGTTCTGCTTGGCTTTCTTTGAGGGTTCCCTTTCTTTGGAAACTGATGCTTCGTGTGTTTCCTTCATTTTCTTTAACTTAGGACAATGATTATTGTAGTGACCATATTTTTGGCAGTTGAAGCATTGTATTTTTGACATATCTTTCTTTTGATTTGGATTCTTCCTTGAGCCAAACTTCCTTTTGTTCATAAAATTATTAACTCTTGTTGTGAAGGATTGATCATCGTATTTCTTTTGAGGTTTCTCTTTTTCACTAATCCTTTATTTTTCTTGTGTACAGCAAGTCCAAAGTTCTTCAAATGTAGGATACTCATTCCTTATGTTCATGCTTGCGGAAAATGTATCCCATTTCTTGGGAAGACCGTTGATTACTATATTTACCAGTTACTTCTTTGAAATGGTTTCTTCAATAGCTTGTATTTGATCTCTTAATTGAGAGATTCTCACAAAGTTTGATGTTATGTTGTCATCATCATTCATCTTCATGTCACGGAGCTCATTCTTCAGACTCATTACTTGTCCAATGTTTTTGACTGAGAAGAGGTTTGTTAGGGCATCGTACATCCTCTTAGACGAATCAAGATGGGAGATGTAGGTTATCAAGTGGTCTTTTATAGAATCGACTATGATACTCATGGCATTGATGTCATTGTCTTTGAACTTCTCCATAACTACAATGTTTTGTGGTTCCTTCTCTTTTCCTTCTTCAAACTCTGGTTCCACAATCTTTCCTTTCATGATATCCAACACTTTATTCTTGTCAAGGATGAGATCAATCCTTGTCTTCCATGCTCTGAAGATAGAAGCCCCTTCCAACTTGTTTTTTGACTTCATAGAGTAAGTCATGGCTTCTTTGAATTGGTCAACCATAGATTTGACCAAAAACTAAAACCTGACATCTTATCTTACTGAGAGTACCATAAGATGCACTAGGCTAGGGAACACTAGTCTATCCTGAAATTAGGTCAATCCCTTCACTTAAGGTGCCTCAACAAGAGGGTTAGGGTTTCGTTGTTGTAGCAAAAACTGGTTGCAACTGCAAATTCAACTGAGAAAATCCTCCCAATCTATCTTCCAGTGGTTAGACTGTCTGAAGATAGTGTGGACCCATAATCTGTTAGAATATAATGGATGTGCTTGTTTAACCATAGACAATATAGTAATATTGTCACCCAACCATAGGCCAAATCCACCCCTGAGCACCTTAACCTTGACAAAGAATCATTCTGGAAGAAAACCCTAGACTGGATAGACAAACAAAGGTGGCACACCTTTCTCCAAAGATAGCGCACCAAGCAAGAGTAAAAAGAGATTATTAGAGAGTCCAAACCATAACCAAGAGAGATTCCAAGCCAAAACCGAAATTTGCTAGTTGCAGCTATTGCAATAGCATCTCTCCTCCAAACTTGTGCACAAGTTGGCCAACTGTAGTGTGTACAAGTGTTGCTTCTGCAATTCTGAGAATATTGTCCAGAATGAATATTGGCCTCCTGTATTTATACTATTTCTAGCAGACTGTCTGGGCCAACTTCTCATTCTGGGTACTAAATCTTTAGTATATAACATTTTCTTTAGTCGAATTCTTCACTCAGAGGCTAATAACCTAATACAAGTCATTCTCTTGAGACGACTTGTCTTCTAGGGTTATTAACCAATTACTTAGGGTTTCTTCTTGCTTCCCAAAATATTCTATTCTCGTCATATTTACACGTGGAGGTAAATACCTCCCGTAGCTACCATAATATCAACAAGATACAGTATTGACTTAGAAGGATGATGACAACAACGAGGCCCCAATATCATTCATGAGCACTAACCTCCAAGGGGCCGAACTAAATTTCCCTTCTATAGACAAGTAGGCTTATGCAGTATACAAGGCAATGAAACACTTCATATTTTACATCCTAAAGAACCATACCAAATTCATCCTGCATCACCCTGTAGTCTAATCCCTATTCACTCAACAAGAGATGGATGAAACAAGAGGAAATTGGATGGTAGTAGTCCAATAATTTGATATAAATATAAAACCTTCTAATATGGTTAAGGGACAAGGATTATGCAAACTAGCAGTGGAATCCCATGACCAAGTAAATGAAGACCATGGATGGGAGAATGAATTGGAATTATAGTGTGGTGAAGCTTCATACGTCTCCCCAGAGAAAGATTATTGGTATGAGAAAATGACTTATCTCCCACATCATGGGACTTTCCCAGGAAACCTAAATCCTATGGAAAGGAGAGCCCTTGGGTTAAAATCAACACAACATTGCCTCATAAATTCAGTGCTCTTTCATGTTAATTATGATGGGGTACTTTTAAGATGTCTCGAACGTGAAGATGCAGAAAAAGTTATGAAGGAGCTCCATGATGGTCCTGTGGGTGGACATTTCGTAGGAAACACCACTGCTCACAAAATACTGTGTTGGCTATTATTGGCCTACTCTGTTTAGGGATGCTCACACATATGCTAGAAATTGTAAAACTTGTCAAATAAGCGTGGGGAGGGAAAAGAGAGTAGTTGTCCCACTCCAACCTGTGGTCGTTTCCAGGCCATTTGAGCAACGAGGGTTAGATATCATAGGATAAATTACACCAATTTCTTCAAAACAACATAGATACATATTGAATTCCACAGACTATTTCACGAAATGGGTAGAGGCCATCCCTCTGACTCATGTAAATGAAAAGGTGGCGATCCAATTCATAGAACAACAATTGATCACAAGGTTCGATATGCCTTATGTCCTTGTTTTTGATAATGTGTCTTACTTTTCTTCCACCCTATTAATAGAGTTTTATCTAGACAAAGGAATCATAATCACATACTCTGCAAACTATTATCCACAGGGGAATAGAGTGGCAGAATCAACCAATAAGAACCGAGTGAGGATATTAAAGAAAACAGTTGCAAACAACCGAAGGAATTGGCACAATTCACTCCATAACGCCTTTATGGGATGATAGAGTAACACCCAAGGAGGGCATAGGAAAGTCCCCATACTTTCCGGCATACATACAGGAAGCCATTCTCCTGAACAAGCTATATCTTCGATCTCTTCAACTTTCTCAGGATTCTAGAGGACAACCCTCATCGGTTATACAACAAATAATTGATACCCTCCTCATGCTAGAAGAAGAGAGGGAGAAAGAAAAATTAAATTTCATAGCTCATAACCAAATAGTTAAAAGGTGGTTTGATAAGCATAAGGCCAAAGACAAGAATTTTGAAGTAGAAGACTTAGTCCTAAAATGGGACAGAGCAAATGAGTCGAAAGGAAAAAATTCGAAGTTTTAGAATTTATGGCTCAGACCTTTTCAGGTGGCTGATAAAATTGGGGTATGAACGTATCGGTTGAAAAATATGAGGGGGGAACCTGACACCTTCCCGATGAATGGTCAAGCCCTAAAACAATATTTTCATTACAAAAAATATATGTGTTTGTTTTCATGATGTTTTGTTTTTAGGTAGGATGGTTGCGGAGTGAATTTTTTGTTTATGTTTCTTTCTATAGTACTTATTCTCTTTTAAAGGTTGTGTTTAGATAAACATTGTTCGACCTCAATTCATGTGATATGACGATATCTATTCCTGACTCACCGCTTACATACACACAAGAAGAGATGGGAAACCTGTGGTTGTTTTAAAGGGGTTTTCTATCTAACCTACAGATGAATAACCTTGGAAAAGTGATGAATCATCTGCCTAGTGGTCTGGTAAAACCTTAAGGGAAAGGTGGTAAGATGAAAGGGATCACCTGTACCTCAATACATAGCTAGAAAAAATTCATCTTAACCATCTCATTTTGCAATTAACCGACGTCCTCCTCTCCCACTCACTCAGGGCATTCTGTCGAAATAAGATCAGCCATATCAAATGAGTGCATAGTAGGAGAGGGTATGTAGATAACTCTTTCGGGGCTATGAACATTCCCTAGCAGCGGAGCAAGGTATATGGCATCGGGATGACTCCGTCGGGGCTATGGACGCTCACTGGTAGTGGAGAAACACTGTAGAAAGTGAATGATGACAACTAAAAGGCCTGGTACTAGTGAATTCTTTACTCTACTCTTGTCGAAGAGGTCATTGGTCTAGGTTACAAGAAACAAAAGGTGAAATAAAGGTGGAAATCCCACAGGCAGACCCAGATGCACCAGCCAGGGAATTTTAAATGCAATGATAAAAGAGGCTCTGATAAAAAAAAATTAGTTTTCTTAACCATACTTTGCATAAGTTGAGCCTGAGGTAGGGATAGAGATTCTACTTTCACCTAGTAAGTCTCCATTTGTTGAGCACTCAACACACCCTAAAAAATCCTTTATCAAATTTTTACCTTTTTGGGTACCACTTGATCTTTTGCACTGTCTGAATCAATTTCATTTTGAGAAATGTTTTGTCTTTTGTTTATTTCCATGACTCTCACCACCTATTCAATTTTTCTTGAACTTATGAAAACACATAACTTAAAAGGGCCTCAACACCTAAATAAATAATCGACAGCCAAATACCTCACCCAACACACTCAGGTTTGGCATCGGAAACAAATCAAAGAAGAAAAAGGAACCACTCAGAATACCACAATCGTTGAGCACCGATCTCCATCAGCATCAGCAGAAGAAAGTTTTGGTTTGTGTTAATTTTTTCATAAAGATATCACCGATAGTTGATTCCCCTTCGGCATCGGTAAAAGATGGGGGGACAGGTGTTAACAAAGAATGAAAATATATCGTCGATAGCCAATGCCCGACGCACTTTATCAGAATCGGGGAAAACCGAGAAGCATCACAACAAACATTTTGACCACGATAAAATTTATCCCTGATCACCAATCCCTGATGCTTTTTTGGGATCGATATTTTTTGAAGGGAGTCGATCCAAAAAATATCTTTGATAGGTTCATCGTCGATTGTCGATCCTAGACACTTTTTCAGCATCGGCAAGCTAAGGATTTTTTTAGAATGAATAACCTAAGGAAATTCCTGAATCCGATTAATACAAGTGAAATTAAGTCACTGGTCTCCAACACCACGTGTCTTTACTAGGTAAGAAGTTTGTACGGTCTAGTGCTATTCTGAGTTTTCTTGGTTCTCTAGGTCTGAGTCACACCTCTGAGTCAGCATTGCCACGACAGTAATGTACGGAAAGAGAAATCGGTGTTGGAGCTTTCCAGAGGAGGTTATCGACCAAAACGTTCATTGCACAACACTAATCCCCAATCCACCCACTAAAAGAGTGACACGACGGGGTGTTTTAGCAATAGATACGATCAGATTTTGAGCATTTAAGAAGATAATTAATATCTAATCCTGCATTATTTTCTACCTCATGCGCCAATCAAAACAACTGTTTAAAATCACCGATAGACCACATCACCACCCACGCCTCTGTCGTCAACCCATGATGAATTCAAGTTCTAGAGGCTCGGCAGCAGATTTATTGAAAATTCACTCATAACCTGAATTGAACGGCTGATGCGACACGGTAAGATATTTTCTGTTTAAAATATCTTGAGTCGTTCTTAACGAAATCATTATGCGTGTAATATAATTCCAGAGCATCTGAAGGAGCAAGACGAGAAACTTAGATTCTATATTGACTCTGTGATTATCAAAATAACCAAGTTTTAACAAGCTTCAGAGGTATGTATACGAGTCTGTAAATTTTACATAGCTATCATTTATATGTGTTTATCCAATTTTTTATAGTCTCTGAAATTATTCTTAAGTTGCAGGAACAATGTCGTTGAGAAATCCAACCACCAGATGCTCGTCAAGAGCACCAAAGCTAAAAGAACTAGAGATGAGTGATGGTTCTTCTCCAGGAACTACGAGGAAATTGGAGTATGTCCCTAGGCCAGAGCCTGTCATCAAGACAGCAACAAAGAAGGTTACATCCAGCCTCCAGCCTTTGGTGATAGAGAGGCAAGTATTGGGTCCAAGATGGCGCTCCCACAATGGGGATATCTCTTTAACAAGATCAGTCGAGAGGAATACCTAGAATATGTCCCACACAGTGATCTGGACGTAAGGGCACTCGATGACCAGATGTTCTCGAACATCGGATGCTCATATCTACATATGGTGGCAAGTAGAACTCCCATTTTTCCCTGCATAGAGGTCCTGAAGTGGTTCATCGACCACACTGATACACAGAAATTTATAATCAACGATGACAATGGTGGGTGTGTCGGAGTGTTCCTCCTGGTAGAAGTTCAAAAATACTACAAAATTAGAGATCCTGAGGAGCGGCTAAACACAGACTTCATGGTGAAATTGTATGAACGCCACGACACCAGTCGAGTGATGGCCTCATGGTGGAGGAAGGACAATAATTTTATCAACTGGAGAACTGGTTGGTATGGGATAGTTAACCTAAGAAAACCATACATCTATTTGATGTCTCTCATCTACCGATTGTATAGAGAGAAATATTTCTCTAGGTTTTCAGAGGCATGGATGCCTTTTGCATACACAGTTGTGATAGTCGAGTACAACTTCAACTGGGGAGAAATAATCTCCAAGAAACTTTTCATCTGTGCGCAGCAGGCACAGGTGCTAAAGGAAGGGGAAGCAACAAATTTTTGCATGGCTTCATACCTTCTCGATGTCATGTGCACCAGAAACATCTTAGTCGGCATGAATATAAGATGGCATGTTTCAGAGCTCCCGGTCCACGTCTACTTCAGCGTGCTATGGGAAAACATGTATAAGAAATCTTACTCCATCTGCGATGAATTCATCATCCAAATTTATTTTATTCTTCCTAAGAAGGAATACCCAAGGCTATCAACGATAGCCAAGAATATTATATCCAAGGTAGACCATTGGTATTTGGATGAGCATTCCACCTACATCATGTCATTCAGGGCCACTAGAGCACCACATCTCCTACCATCTCATGTCCTAGACTGGCTTGTCATAGGAGAAATATGTTATCAAACCATCTTGTAGGGCTACAACGCCATCCTGTTCAAGGACAAGAAACGAGATTTCATACCCTATGGTTTCCATGTAGGGTTCTACTTGGTAAAGGATACCGCTCAAGCCGAACAAGAATGGTTGAGCCAACTCGAATTCAGATTCTCGATGGGCCGATTTTGCAAGCATGATCCAAAAGGCCTGGTCCTGCAACATGCTTCACATGTGTCATCTTGTTGGTCGTATGCTTACGACAAGTTCGAAGATGAATTCTTCACAGAGAATGCCCAGGACTGTGACGAGGTGGTGCAAAGGATGGTTGACGTAAAAATGACAAGGTTCAAGGCCATGAGCATGGATGAACAAGTGACAACAATAGAGTAGTCATCTCAAGAGGCCCATAGAGTTAGGGAAGAAATTAGAGCGGTAGAGACAACATAGGTGCATAACAGGGTACTGTCTATGACACCGGAGGAACAGGAAAGGGGATTGCTCCTAATGGAACAGGCACAGTGAGTAATTGATCAACCACAGAATGACCCAAACCTTGTAGAAATGACAAGGGTACCTATTGACAACATAATCAAAAGCCAAGTAGGTTCAAGTGACTCAGAACCAATACAAATTGAAGATATCATCGGGTTGGATAACCCTGAATCTTCAATGCCACAGGCTAGATCACTAGGGGACATTTCATCTCAGCAAGAGATAGTGAGGACATCAGGAAGATAAAGTGCACCAAACCCCCTCCATGACTTAATAACGATCTGTGATGATGAGGAGAGTTTGGATGTTTCCTTGGTGACTTCGGTACAGATCACAGAGGAAAAGGAACCCAAGAAGGTATCTTCCCCAACTCTCGACGCTCAAATTCAAAACCTTCCACAGAGTGACTAGGAGGTCGAAAGTGTCTTAGACACTAAGCTAATCGATGTACTGGGGACACAAGTGGATAGCCTGAAGGATGAGCTAGGGTCGGGCGAACAAGAAGAAGAAGTTCCACAGTAGGAAATCGACATCTCAACAGTCGATTATCAAGTAAGTATCGAGCCTGCACCTAATGCTTCAATTTCAACTGGTACTTTACCTCCCTATGAGAAACAACTAGAAGATGAAATTTTGAAACACACAGAAGATGTTCAAGAACCCAGTCTTGAACAGATATACACGAACGGGAGCCTGGGAAACATGCTTACTTGGGGAGAGCTGCAAATCCCCGAACCCATGGATGAGGTCACTGATATACAAGCCATCTATTATGACCAAAAGAGGAAAGACATCATGAAAATAACCACCAAGAAGAGGAGTCTTACTCTGGATCACTCCATCCTCATCACCATGGAGGAGAAATTTATTAGCATGTAGCATGCCAAGATGTCCAAGCTTATCGGTGCAGGGATGGAAATCACAGATTCCACCCTAGATAGAGAGAGGAAGGATGAAGAGGATATGGCATCCGCACTGAAGGAGTTGGATCTTCTACACTATTTGGAGAAATATTATCAAGACTCCACATAGGCCACGGTGTTCTTGAGAACCAAATTTCAGGACGCCTACAGTAAATTCACGAATGAGCGGCACTTTTCCACTGTGGGGATAGCCGATTTCCAAGAAGACACCCTCATGGCGCTGGAAACATGAACATATATGAAAATATGGCATGAGAAAGCACACCAAGCAGTGGAAAGGATCGATTACATCAGCGCATTTCAATAGGGCCGAGACGTCGAAGAGCACGACATTCAGGTACTAAGGGATAGAAGCATCGACCGCATAAATAAATCGGTCGAATACTGAGTGAAAATGGAACAAGAACCTCATCAGGAAATCCAAGAGAAATGGGTCAAGTGTGAAAAGAGCTGGACCAAGATCAATCGGGTGATGAAAGACATCATCCTTCCAGAATTCATCACACCCAATGACTTTGTCGACTTGCATGACATAGTCAAATTACATGTCGAACAGGACTCATCATGGGTTCGGAAATAGCAAAGGTGGTGAACATGGTGCTAGGTCAATTACAACATTTCATGGAACACCTTATCAAGGCTCGAACAGTGTTGCAGTATTTAAGTGCTAGAATAGTCAAGTATCGGGCATAGGCAGTGGGTATAAAGGAGATCATTTTGGCCCCAATGGATCAACACAGATTCTCGTATGCCAACACATGCGAGGATCTCTTCGTCAAATGGTCGAATTACGAGAAGATTCATCCACTCAAGTGAAACCATTTGATGACTATTAGAAGACTGAGAAATGAAAGGGCCATGTGGAGATGTTTTGTTTTACTTAGCTTGCACTTTTGATAGTTATTTTTAGTTAATAATATGTTATAAATAAGAGGATCGACCTGTTAGAAAAGGTCGATGGTTTTTGCAAATACCCTCATTTTTGGATTTGTAAAGAACTATTTTGGAGCTACCTTAATTGAGAAGTCTTGTTTAGGACCAGAGACAAGTTTTTGTTTTTTCATCAAAAGCGTGTGTGACTGGATCTAAGGAAGAATTATTTTTGACATTATCTCATGAATGGATGTTGTAACAAGTAAGAGTATCTAAATCTTTTGATAAGTTATATAATTCATTTTTTTATAGTTCTTGTCTCTAATGATGGAAAGTAAATCATTGTGCTAATGTGTGATTAATGATTAGATCTAAGGAAACTATTTTTCTCACCATCGTTCATTGCAGGTATGTCTTTTTTTCTAGTAATTGTATCTCAGTCAACAATTGTAACACCAACATGTTAATGTATTAGTACTAGGCTTTTTGTAGGTGTAAGAATCATTGTATGCATGCTTGAGTATGAGGGTTATCCCAAGCTCATCTTTCTTCAGTAGTTAAGCATTTCCCCCTTTGTTACCAAGTTGGTTTATACCATCATTTATCTTGTATCGGTCCCACCTATAATAGAAAATACAAAAAGAGAGCGTTCAAACTGAAGGAGGAGATTTTGCAAGAAGACATCCTGCCAATCACTATGTAAAGCCCATCAATTAATTGGTCAGATTGCAAGATCTGGAGAACCATTACACCATTAAATGCTACAGAGTCTAATTGGACCTCGGTGGCAGGTTTGGTTCCTACTGTTGAGCTAAAGGGATTTAGGACCCATGAACACAGTGGTAAAATGTTTAGGTTATGGTTCACTATACTATCGAAAATATAGGCTATGTAAATTAGGGATTTTCACTAGTCCTAAAATTAGTCCCAAACAAACCATGTTGAAATATTTGCTATAATTGTTTTTCTTGAAATCTTCAAATATAATTTTTTTTAAGACCGAGATGACTTATCAAATTAATTGTAGAAAAAAAGTAATATTCTAATTTGCTATACTTTGCAGGTTATAGGTTGTGGAAGTCAAGTTTTTTCCTAGCCCTAAAACTAGTCTCGAGCATGTGTTCTTGCTAAAACAATCATATCTAATTATATATAGATACAAATTGAGTACTACTAGTTTTGTTGAATGGTGTATATACCATATTATTTTAATTTGAAATTATATAAGTAGAACTAAAAAATTAAACACATTGTAGTCTGTATAAGTTTACTCTCCTGAAAAGGAAAAATCAGCAAGTTTTGGTAAATTTACCATAATGTTTTCTTGGAACATCAAAATTTAATCAAAACTATGGCATTCCAAAGACGACATATCATGTTACTACAAACCAAAATTTTAAAATCAAAGGTACAAAACTTTCATATTTATATCAAGTGCAAGGTCATCCTGCAGAAAAGTCTCAAAATCATGGTTTTAAGGGTATGTAACTTATAATTCACATAAATTTGATTGGAAGATATATTTTGGGTTATTCAAAAAGTGTGGTAAAGTTAAAATATAGAAAAAATATAGATAAATGTTATTGTTATACCACATTGCAAAGAGTATTGAAAAACAATTATACACCAATTAAACCTCCAAAGAAATCAAACATGACTCATGAGGAAAGTGAAGAGATACATAACCATCTATCCAAATTGGAGAACCAATTTAACAAATTGAGAGATAGGTCAATGACAAATGTTGATTCGATAAACACACAAATAAATATAAAACAAATGTAACAAAAGATGGAAAAATTGTGGATGAAATTATGGAACAATTAAAAAAATCCATGACATCCACGATCTCACATACCCTATAGGAGAGGTTCCCTAAAGGTGATATTGGGATGAAATGAAATCATGAAAAAAGGGATAAAAAAATTGTTGAACCCTAGTCACATATAGGGAATATTTCAACAAATGTAGAGAACATAATGATTGAGTCCCAAGATCATGATTATTCATCACTCCAAGATCTAGATTATTGGGGGGTCAACTTAGCACCAAGGAACTACTTAATTCCCATTGAGACTGCTTAGTGCTATATGGAAACTTGATGGTGAATATCCTATAACATGGATATTTTATATGGATAAATTCTTTTAGATACACCAAGTGATAAATTTACCAAATGTAACTCTTGCATCCTTATATTTAGACCCTAATCAATTTGTTCGGTACCAATGGATTTGGAACAAAAAAGGGATTATATCGTCTCTTGGTCCATATTTATGGATGAATTGATAGCACATTATGGGGATATTAATATAAACACATTCTTTAGTCAATTGAGAAATCTTTCAAAAATAGGCCCAATTACAAAGCACATTCAACAATTCCAAAAACTAATTCTCGAGGTAAAAAAACATTCTAGAGGATAATTTTTTAGATATTTTTGTGGACACTTTAAAGGATATCATTCAACGTGAGGTGTGTCTCTTCAAACCTAAATCCATAGATAACTATTTCGGTGTGATATTCAATTTTGAAAGTAAAAATATGGCTACTAGAAGGGTGGCCACTAACAACTATAGAGAGAACTATGTTCCCTCTCCTAACCTCACTCAACCCACAAGGTTGACACCTCAACAAATGGATTAAAGAAAATAAAAGGGACTATGTTTCAATTGTGACAACAAGTATAGTAAGGGGCATAAATGTGGTCAGAGGAAATTATTCTACATAAATTATGGAGAGGAAGAAGATCAAGAACTAGAACCATCACAAGATCTAGAACTAAAAGAGACTACTCCAACCATATCTTATCATTCATTGGTTGGCATCAATACTTCATAAACCCTAAATATAGAAAGGTATATCAAAAATGAAAAGGTAACAATTTTGATTGACTCTAGAGGTGCCCATAACTTCATTAATTGCACATTAGTGAAAATTCTCAATTGCTTTATATATCCATCACCAAAGTTTCAAGTAATGATTGCATAAATATGTACCATAAATTTTTCAAGGAAGTTCCATAGTATTTAGGTCACTATGGGGGAGTATTTATTAGATAGCCATATCATTCCAATATAAATGGTTGGTTTTAATGTTGTATTAGGGATCCAATGGTTACAATCATTGGGAACGATGGCCCTTAAATTTTAGGAACTTTTCATGAGATTTTCCTTGGAAGGTAAGGAAATTTAACTCAAAGGTATCCAAGGGAAACCCTCTAAAGTGATAAGCTATAACAACATGACAACATTACTAAAAAATGGACACCATGGTGTAATTTCACAATTGTTCTCAATAGATGTTTAAACATCTAGACCCTCTACTCCCATGGATCTCCAAAATGTTATCAACAATCATTTCAAGGTATTTGAAGAGATTCCTAAGGGTATTACACGTACTTGCTATTATAACCATGTTATTCATTTACAACCAAGAAGTGTACCACATAACATTAGGCCTTATAGGTACCCATATGCAAAAAATAGTGAGATTGAACATATGTTTCAAGAAATGTTATATGTTGGCGTCATTCAACCTATCCAAAGTGATTTCTCTTCACTAGTGGTGATTGTTCACAAAAATCAAGGTTCATGGTGTATGTTTCCAAATTATAGAGATGTCAACAAAATTACCATGTCTGAAACATTAGAATGAAAAAAATACACATAGGGTTTCCTTATTTCTACATTTCATGTTTCATTGCTTT
>JASDQU010753270.1:10881-23462 GCA_032191745.1 Picea mariana | reverse complement strand
CTAAATAAAATAGAGTAGAGCATAGGCTTCACCTTCTATCTATATTTTCTCCCGTATTGGGTTTCCCATTATATATCTTATGTTCATTTGTGTGTGGATGGTGTGTACTTTTATTCATTTCTTTCATTTTCATAATTTAGTTATTTCATAAATTCAAGCAAAGCTAGTAATTAATAAATCTGGGATCTAAGGAAATAAACAAAAAAATGTAACATTTTAGAATAGTTTAAGATTTGTTGTGATGAATTTTTCTTGTGGAATATCCATGGTAGTTTACAGACCATATTGGTATTGGAGCAGTTTTCTTTGGGGTATTTGTGGAAAGTTACAGGATCTAAGAATTGGCTTAAGAAGAAAGTCAGACAAACCTAGCAATTGTGGATGACTTTGTTCACACCAACCCTCGAGATCCAGCAGAGGAGATATTTGTGAGGTTGGAAGAGAAATTTTTTGAATCTCTTGCAATATGATCCTCCTCATGGCAGCTCTAGCAAACAATCTCGGACTATTTGGGGAGGTTGGACACTCTAAATCAGAAATCAGATTAGAGGAGAAACTGAAATATAATGAAGACCGATAAAAGAAGTTGAGGAAAGAATGTGAGAAATAGAAGACAATTTCTAGGGCCATTACCCATTCACAATTTTTATTTAAAATGGAAGAAAAAGTGGATATCAGGCCATTCGAATGCGAGATCGATGAAATAAAACTGAATCATTGGTTTCGAATATTAGAGGTCTATTTTAGTGTCCACCATATAGAAAAAGAGCAGAAGATTTTGTTTTCCATATTGAAATTAGAGGGCCATGCATTAAACTGACGAGAAAGTCACACTGAAACACTTAATCTAGATAGTAATCCACCAATAACTAAGTGGGAGGATTTCAAAACCCTCATTAAGTCCCATCTCTACCCTATTGGGTATGTAGAGGATCAAAGGATCTATTTGCATTACTTTAGGCAACGGCAGGGGTGGAGTGTGTAGGAGTAAATCACCGAATTCGGAAAAATAGATATCATGTTGGGTATCTCTCCCAAGATTCCATATGCACTCCTCAAGTATGTGGGGGGTCTACATAGTCATAGATAAATCAAGTGATTCTTTTGAAACCTAAGACAGTTGATGAGGCAAGTGTGTAAGCATAGTATGTGGAAAATATGGGTCACAAAAAAGGATAGCCAAGTGGTTTCGAATAGAAAGTTCACTATGATGCTTCCAAGGAGGGGAAGAAGAAGTGGAAAGGGAAAGAAAAAAATATGACATCCACTGCACATCATTGTAAGGATCCAAGTAACTAGTGTAACCATTGCAATATTGATGGTCAGATTGAATAAAAATGTTTGAAAGTACATCCAAATATAAACCCTAAGAACCATAAGAAGGATGTTAAGAAGAAGATATTCTAGACACAAATTCAAGCAATAAGGTAGAGAGAAACTTAGATGTGGATGTGAATATTGTGCCCACTTCAATGTAGAAGTAGGTGAATCCGAGTATCCTTCATCACAAGGAAGAGAAGGAGATGAACAAACTATTCCACATCAATATTGAGGTCAAGAAGACCAAGGTAGAAAATCTATTCGATTTTGGTTCATAGGCCAATCTCATAGCAGACAATCTGGTCAGCAAGCTTGGGTTGGAGGTTCATGATCATCATAACCCATATCCATTGGGTGGGTAAACAAGGATGAAAATATCAAGGTCACAAAACAGTGTAAGATCAAATTTGTTGTAAGTGCATATTTTATTGATGAAGTGGAGTTAGATGTAGTACCCCTTGATGTTTGTGGTGTAGTGTTTGGAATCCCCTACATGTATATGAGAGATGCAATATTCATGCGAAGAGAAAACCGATATCATTGAAAGAAAGGGTGGGAAGTACTTCATCATCAATGTACATAGATTTAAATCGAAGATCTCATTGGTAAGTTCCAGCCGAACCAAACAATCGATTAGTTCACATAAGAAGTATGTTTTATTTTTCTTACGAGAGAATCAACCATGTGATGAATTAGTAAGAGTAAAGGCATACCTAGAGGGATGTACTAAAAATAAAAGCAACATTTCAAGGAGTTGTTGCAAGAATATAGAGGATTGTCCCATGAGCCTAAAGGACTACCACCTAAGAGGGAAGTGAAGCATGAGATACAATTTTTGTCTGACTCCCCATTACCAAATATTGTGTTGTATAGACAATATGTTATGGAATTAGATGAAGTGAAGAAACAATTTTAGTAGTTGCTCGAGCAGGGAGTAATTTGACCAAGCACCTCACCTTGTGGGTCACCTATCATCACCATACCCAAGAAGGATGGGAATTTTCAAATATGTATAGACTATAGATATTTGAACAATATTGCACTCAAGAATCGATATTCCCTTCCGAGCATCGATGATTTGTTGGATGATTTGTAACATGAAAATTAATTCACAAATTTGGATCTCAAATCGGGATACCACCAGGTATGTTTCAAAGAAGAAGACACCTGGAAGACCTCCTTCAAGGCAAGGAAAGTTTTGTATGAATGGTCGGTCATGCCATTTGGTTTATGTAATGCACCAGCTACATTTATGAGATTGATGAATGCTATATTGCACCCATATTTAGATTCATTTGTTATAGTGTATTTGGATGATATATTGGTTTATAGATCTACTTAAGAGGAGCAGATCTCACATCTCATGCAGGTGTTAGAGACTCCGAAAAAGCACCAACAACTAGCATAGGGGTAATTAGTATATTTGAGGTATGTGATCAATGGAGGAGAGCTCAAGATAGATCCTGCAAATATGAAAGCCATCATAAAATGGCCAGTTCCTACTAATGTCACTGAAGTTAGGATCTTTGTCGGGGCATCACAATACCTATGGAATTCCATAGCATCTTTTTCAGCGGTAACTGCACCACTGCACACCATAATAACCAGTGCTAAGAGTTTCCATTGGGAAGATAATTAACATAATGTCTAGCACACANGTGGTAACTGCACCACTTCACACCATAATAACTAGTGCTAAGAGTTTCTATTGGGAAGATACTTAACATAATGTCCAGCACACACTTATACTAAGAGGGGGGGCGGGGGGGGAGGGTGAATCAGTATAATAAATTATTTTTCTTATTAAAACATTAATCAACCATAAGAAAGCAATCTCATATGATATCTATTAACTGCAGAACATGGAACACGATATTTACGTGGAAACACTTTCACGAGAAAACCAAAAAACTTCTCTTTATAATTATTTGTAGGCATCAACCCACTGTTACAAATATTTGTAGGAAACAACTTACTAGAGACACTAATCCCCACTTATACAAATCCTGGTAGGCACCTACCCTCTCTTACAAATATTTGTAGACATCAATCCCCGCTACTGAGCACCAAATTGGAAAGAGACATCATTCTCTTTGTTTGAGCAGCACAAACCTACTCTTACAGATATTTGTAGACACCAATCCCCACCACTAAGCACAAACTTATCAAGAGACACCAATATAAATAGGAATTTGTTGCAACTTTTGAGGGGTTACAATCCATTTGAAGACCAAGGATGAAAACCTGATCTATATTTATAACTCTTGCAATAGTGCATTCCACACTTCTACTGGTAAGTCCGTTTTTGAAACTTGCTTTGGGTATTTGTCACCTTTGCCCTTGGATGTTTTTTATGGATAGTAAGGAGGAGTGATGGAAGATGTCACATGAGAGGCATTGAGAGAAGATAAATTTGTTGAAAATATTAGACAAATCCATTTGCAAGTACAAGAGATACTAAAGAAGTCACAAGAAAAATATAAGGCCAGACATAATCAACATGTAACTGAGAAGTGGGAGATAGATTTTGGTTACAAATGAACAAGAAAATACTATAATGTCCTAGTAATAAGATCAAGGATCTATTGTATGCTCCTTTTGAGATATTGGAGAAGGTGGGAGTTAATGCCTACATACTCAGTCTACACCCATACATGTGTATTTACTCAGTAGTGAATGTGGATAATTTGGAAATATATGAGCCTTCCATGTTGGATCAAGAGGAGGAATAGGTCCTACCTACCATAAAGGATTTAGCACCAGATGTTTAGGCATAGTTGGCAAAAGAAACAATTTTGTAGAAGAAGTATCAAACTACAAGACAGGGGCAACATGACCTTTGGCAGATTGAGTTGAAAGGACAACTTCCAAGAAAGGCAAAATGGTACTCCAAAGAGAAGGTAGAGGAAAATTTACCTCACCTCATTCAGTAAATATTTTGGGGACCAAAAGCCTCCCTAAATGGAGAGGTATGTTCTCTATTGTATCATTATATAATTTGTCATCTATATTGGCACCTTCTAGGTGGAAAATTTTGGAGGAATCAGCTTGCAGAGCCATTTAGCAACAAGTGCCAATTTGGAAAATTGGGGCCGGAAACCACCTAAAATATTTAGGAGACATTTTGAGGAATCAAATGGAATTTTTTGTCCAAAACCAATTTTGGAAGAATATTCCATATTATACACACTGATACCTTTTCAAGGGTGTAAGAATCACCGCAATTAGAGTTCATATGTGAAAGTTATGCTTCCAACAAGTTGACCTACTATGTTGATCACCATGGTCCGAGTGGATGTCACATCAACCTATGTTACTAAAATGTGTGGGGATAGCCACATGTGTATTTTCAATAATATTCTAGAAGGTCCAAACATTATCACTAATTGGGGGTTGAGGAAGTCGAAACCCTAACCCTAGACGACTATTGGGCTATGTTAAATATTGCGCTGCTAAGAGGAGAAAAGGTTCTATTCTTTATCATTGTACTTGTTTCATACAGTGAGCAGAGAAACTAGGAGACATATTTTGAGAGCATAACAGAGAAGGGAAATATTATGAAGCATCCATAAATGACACATTCTTAAAGGCAACTCCACAATGAGTGTCTCTTTCTTTGTATTTACATTTCCATTGTTATCGCACAAGCTGTAGGTTGGGAAAAGCCCAACCCAACCACCAAAATGGTGAAAATTTTGAGAGCACCTACCCATTGTCATCTTAGGCAGGTGTTCCCGTCACTTTAGAGGTGATGTAGTCACCTCAAGGGGGGAATCTCAGTGACCCTACGGGGGATTGAGGTGGAGAATTTTTTGTATGGACGGATGCCCCTAAAGGTCAAATTTCTAGATGGAAAAGGGAACTTGGAAATGAGTCTTGGGAAAGGTTTAAGGTTTCCAAGTCCTTGGGTACCCACTGAGAATGTTTGCACATGTCTGAGACACATGAAAAGCCAAGTATTCTTGTAATAGTGTACAAGAAATTTAAGCTTACTGTCCCTAAATTCAGAAAAAATCAATGATATATATCAGCATGTAAAAGACAATAAGAGCTGCAAAATAAGTGTTAAAAGTCTAGATGAATAAGCAAGAGACAAGCTAGTAAAGGCTAGTTTAACTCAAGAATGAAAGAGCAAGACTTTGGCATAAAATCAAGGATGACATAAACAAGTTACTGTAGTGATATTTATCATCTTTATAGCTGTAAAAAACAACGTATTACAGCAAGAATATCAGCCACCAAAACCTCCTCAAAATTTTCCAAAAAGTGTGCTAGGCCTAGTAGTTTAAGTGTACAAACATTGAGTAATTTTCAGTGGTTGATTAGAGAGTTATTGAAGAAGTTAGAATAGGGTTTTTGCATCCCTATTGGATTAAGATGAAATTTGTAACATCAATAAGAATTACTTGGAAAAATATGACTCCCTAGGGGCACAAGAAAGCCAATAACATATAGAATTGATTGCACTTTGAACAACTTGAAAATCTCGTAAAATCATGTTACCCAATGCAGGTAATTGTATTTCTCCAATGAAAACTCTAGATTAGTGCCTTCAGGATATTGGGTAAATGGAGTCTTGAATTGTAAGTTTTAGATCCACAATATCCCTATGGGTGTAAACCCTCTTACTCCCTAGGACATGCTAATCAAACTTAGGTAAATCTAGGAGGGTGTACACCCTTGTACTCCTCCTAGCAACCTTGCAATAAATGACTTGTCAATTACTAAAAAATGAGATGAAGCTTAATGGAGGGTGTATTTATTTATACTCCTCCTAAGGTTTCAAACAATAACATTCATGAAACAAACAATAAGAACTAACAATTGTATATTTTCCTTACCAATTTCAAAGAGATGCAATATGTAACCCTAGTTCACCAAGCAAAAACTCATTCATAAGCAAGAGAAAAGACCTCCAAGAGGTGCACACCACCTTAGATCCACAAATCACCAAGGGAATTCACCATAAGAAATTTTCACAAGAGAGAGAGATAGAGAGGGAGATCAAAATTCCCAAAGAGGGAGAAAATTTCAGCCAATTAGTCTTCTCACAATGGGAGAGCTATGTTCAAAATGAGATTCACATGATCTCTATTTATACAAAATGTCTAACTCATAGTTTGTCTACTTAATAAGGATAAAACACAAGATAACGGATCAACAACCCTTATCTTATCCCTTGCATCAAATAATAATATTTAATTGTCACTTTAACACAAAAGAAACCCTAAAACAAGATGGTGTTACCCCTTTAGGGGACATTTTGTCACTTGAGAAAGTCGTTGGAGAAGATGTGGAAGTCATTGAGGCTCTTTGAGCTTCCTCATCATGTGCTAAGCCTTCTACATGCCTTATCTAGTGAAAATATGCCAAGTGTCAATGTGTACCTCCATCACCACCAAACCCTAGCCCCCTCATGACGTCAACCCTCAAGGAGGTGATGTTTTACCTCTCCTAGGCAAGTTGTTTGGGTGGTAGGGGATGGGTTAGGTCTGTCATGATGTCTTATAGGTCTCCAAAGGCACGTCTCTATCATCTAGAATGTGGGCCCTAAGCATCCATCCTATGGGATTCTTTCCCTATGGAAGCCCAATCTAGGCTTGTTCTCCCAAAACTGACCACCAAGAAAGGTCCTGCAAAACAAAAGGGTACGCCCTCCAAAGATCTCAAGTAAAATATATCATGACAATTGTAAACCACATCTAATAAGCAAGGCACCTAAACATGTGAATCAAAACTACCTCATCAAATTAAACAAATGCTCAAAACCCTATACAATTGACCAAGTTTAAGTATGGGATGGGTGTCATAGGAGTCCAATTGGGTAGACCAAAGCCCTTAAGTAGGGGATACTCCCAATGATGGCCTTTCAAGGACATGTAATGGATGATGAGGTGGAAGGGGTTTAGACTTCATAGGTCATTGAGTTTCATGACATAAAAGGGCTCATATTATCTCATTTATGGGTGCCTTTGTAGAGGGTATGTGGCACCTTCGTTTGCAATGCACTTTTTCCAAGCCCATCTTCTTGTAATTCTTTATTTATTTCATGTTTTAAGGAATGAGTTGAAGGCCATTGTCCTAGTGTGGTGTCCAGATATTGACAATGTCACTCACAAATACCTTGTGTAAATGAGAAGGTTGGATCGTGATGAGACCCCTTTTCTCTCAGTGGTGTAATTGAGAGCCACTACCCTGGCTTGGTGACCAGATGATAGTAATTTCATACCGCTAAATACCCTTGATCATGATAGGCCAGCTCGTGATAAGACCTCCCATCATCCAACTAACCCTTAAGCATTCATTATCATTTGTTTTTGTAGGTCCCCCTTTTCTTACAGAGAATCGTTTCATTTCTTTCTCGGGGGATCTGTGGGTGACGCATCTAGAAGGTCTATATATAGGATTTCATATTTTTAGCCAACAACAATCCCTCTGGGCCTTCGACCCCTTATTCCCATGAAATGAGGTACATACCCTTCTTGGGTCACTAAAGTCAAAGGACCTAGAAGAGGACAATATGATGGGAGTGTAATGAGAGGAAAGTGGTAAGTATGGTCAGGACTGGTACGATAACCCCTTAAGGAACCCCTAGTCACAAACCTTTCCCAAAGGTTGACCACTTACTAGGAAATATATGACACTCACCAACTTGGAAAAACAGGGTCAAAGGCATAATATCCAAGCAGGCGTTCTATAATCAAAAGAAGATTAAATACAACATGTTCAAATGCCTTAAATATTAGGGTGATTACCTACCACAATACTTGACTTGTATCGTATGGAGAAGGACCCATATTTCTTTCAGAAGCTAGCCGGTGTGGTGGATGCGTTGACAATGGATCATAATGTGGTGATAGAGAGGACTTATGTATGTGCAAGTGGACATTTCTAGTCATGTGGTCTCTCGGCACTCCATATCTACAACCTAAGGACCTCGAGACATCATCTCCTTAGTTATCCCAAAAAATGGGGATAACATCCATAATTGAGGAAAAGAGAGCAGAGCATAGGCCACACCTTCTAGCTTGGTTTTTGATAGTTTTAAAAAATCTAAAGAAAAATTAATATTTCAAATTATAGCAAAAACACATAAATCATGACACGTGATTTATCCCTGAAAACCTAAACTGGGAAAAACCAACCAATAGATCTATTAGTCCCTTGACCAAACACAACCAAGTTGACCAAGTGAGTGATCTGTAAATTGTCATGGATATTCCATTGGAATAATTCATCACAAAAGATCTAATAAAACACTGAAATATTTACTATTAAGATTAATTTCTCTTTTAGATATCAAAATATTTAGTTATTAATACTATGATTATGCATGAAATAGATAAAATAAGGAAATTATAGAACAATAAAATACAATCACACCATCCACAAACAACATGAGAAGTCTTTTAATTGTGTTTTTAACACCCATGTTTCCCCCAACTTCTAATTTATCATTAATTAGAATTACCATGTTATGGCATGGGAACGATATAAATGTATTATTGTTTGAATTGACAATAACTGACTGTGGGGGTGAAGCCTTGAAGTACCAGCCATGATATCACTAGAGGAAAGAGTGAAGAGATTGTAGAGAGGGTTCATTAGTTCAAATGACCCAAATTCCCTTTGCTAAGATAATAAGTCACTCTGGATCCCAAGGAGAGAAATCAGTTAATGAAAAAGGACTGGTGGTTAAGAAATCAAGCACCCCCATGAATGAAAGCATGGTATGAAGAAGAAGGTTAGCCTGAAGTACCATAGGGTCCTACAAACCTATACTAACCCGAGTTTTTCCTTTTGACAGAAGGAAAATGATAGGAGGGATGTGTGTGCAAAGCACGTAAGAGAATAGATAGACAGAGAAGATAACACATAGATCTCTTAAGGGGAATGATGAATAGAAGGTTGTGAGCTTGATGCTGAGAGAGAATTTGATAAACCTCATCGAGGTTTTGACAGAGAAGGAGATCACTGAGAGTTTGCAGAGAATAGAACCTGAGCAGAAGTTGAGATAGAGAAAGAATCCCTGAGAAAATGCGAGAGTTCCCTAGTGATATCATGGCTTAGCACAGGGGTGGCCAAAGAGCTAAGAATGAATTCCTCTGAGCCTATGGTTGGGTGGAAATGTGCACACCCATAGTCAGTGAGTTGGATACAACCTATAAAATATAATTATTCTCATACTCTATGCAAATTGAGTTGTAACTATGAACTAAAGTTGGATATCCTGTGAATGTTTAGAGGTGTGCATGTTCACTGATGGTTGGATTGTGTCCCTTTATATTTGGCATGACTGTGTTGGTTTGTACATGTAAATGATCAAGCCCTTTAGTGGCTCAATTTAAAACAAAGAACTGTGATTCTTTCGATCTTTGGCATAGTTTCACGTGTGTGTGTGTGTGTACACTTCTAGTTATTCGGGGCCTCTTGGATAAGGGAGTTCGTTAGGATCAAGAGAGGTATTGTGAAGGTGCACAGAGCCTACACCAGCTACATGGGAGTGGAGAACTCTCTAAGTTATAAACTCTGGGATAAACACAAGGAGCTTCCCTTCATTCTGTTTAAGGTACCAGTAATCTCAGGAGGTATAACGCTCTTAGAGTGTAGACAAGGGGGCGCATTCCCCAGACCTTTCATTTGTGTGACCGAGGGCTCATGCTCACGGCATTAGAAATTTCCCAACCTTGAATTAAGTGTGTGTAGCCCCTGAAAATATTAGGAGGAACCATATGATCAGAGTCTGGAAACCTTGCGCTAGTCCGAAAGGAGCTAGCTCTTATTGGCTTCGGAGCTCTAGAATTTCAAAGCTCCGGGAATGTTGAAACTTCATAATCACCAAAACTCTTGAATGTTAGAGTTGCAAAGCCTTGTGAGTCATTGATCTGGGGAGTCTGTTGATGACCCCTCTTGACCATTCGATCATTGGGATGTGTGTATCACAACGAAGAGCACGTGGGATCCCACTTGTCGAGTGGTGACATTTCCAGGTGTGGAGACCTCATGGCATGGTAAGGGGATGATGATAGCCTGAGGTAGGTGCCACGTATTCTTACCAAAGTGTTTTGGGATGATAGATGCCCCTTTAGGAATGGCCCAATAGTGGGACCCATAAGACCCTTTGAGTGGAGGTTATGAGCCGTAGATATATGGAGTTACACGTACACCCTCGGACCATTAGATCTATGCTGAAGTCATCTCGACGTTGACAGCTTCAGGAGAATAGGGGTGTTGTAATGTCAAAATCCCCGAAGGCCGAAGTCACGAAGTAGAGAGGACCGTTGATCCAATGGGTACATGAACTACCCTTGGCCGCCAGATCGAAAGGCATAAAGGACGGTCAGTCCAGAGTGACGTGAAGCAGTGATGTCACCCAAGGTGATGTGGACCCAAGATGGGCATGCCATGTGTCACTTGGATTTGTGTGTATCACATATCTTATATACCCATGGAAACATGACATGTGTCATCCCCTGACCCTTACACTTATCAATCCCTGGTACGATCCTCTTAAAGGGAAAAAAAGGCCTGAAGACCAGAGTCACATGGAAAGTTTACGGGACTTCGAAAGTTTGGGATTTCAGGTGGTCTCATGCGAAGATAGCGAAGAGGCATAAAACACCGAAGTGTCGAAGCGTCAAATTTCATCGTAACTATTGGTAGACAAGGAAGCCTGTTAGAATATCTAACACTCTGGAAGGATTGCACTTCGGAGGTTTGTGTCTGTGAGTACTTTGGAATTCGTTGAAGCACAAAGTCCCAAAGTAATGGTGGGTCGTTGATAGGGAAAGGGAGAAGGGACCGTCAATCCCTCTCACGTCATTTCTGAACTTCGCCAGTTCAAAGTTCAGAAGAATTCTCGAGTGGTGAAGTGAAAACACCCAAAGCCTAAAGCTTTGAAGCACCCCTTGAGTAGGCGTCAGGTCACATCCCGAGGTCATATGAAGGAAGGGGCCTAGCATGGGAAGCCAATGCCTATTGTTCAAATTCTTCAAAGGGGCCAGGAAAGAGCCCGTGGGTTTGGAAGAACCTACACTTTGGAGAAAGGGGGATCTGCAATTGGAAAGTTTTGGATGAGAAGGACGTGATATAAATCCCAGAATTAGGATTTGAGAGAGTTAAGGAAAATTAAATTTTGATGCCCCACCCCTTAAAACATAATTTAGGGGTCGAGTGTGTTACAAATTGGTATCAGAGCATGGAAACAACACTTGGCCTTGTTGGGCTCATTCACGAGTTGTATGAAAATATTTTTGGAGTAATTTATGGGGTAACACCCTATCTTACCACATTCCTAAGAGGTTTAGTCAAACCTCTACCAAAGAGAGGAATGAAACCTGTTGTTTTTTATAGATGTTTTGGAAATCTGCACTGTGTGTTGCTAGCGTTTCCAAATAAAAAAGTTGACTTCATTGTGAAATTGTGTGTGTTGTTATGCAGTCATAAGATTTGGTTACCAAGGCTAAGATGAGCCTATGGAGAATATTACTGCCAAACATAAAGTTTATGCATAAATTCCTTGAGTAGAAGGACGTAGATTAAAATACAATTGGGATTTTACCCAACGAGATTGAATCATGCTAGTTTGTGGTAAAGGAAGTGTTGGGGCACTTCTAGAAGCCCAATGGGTCAGATTGGCATCCAGTGGTGGATGGTAGCCATATAGATATAGTTGGACCCTAATGAAGGGAATCTAGAAAAGGATTTCCATGATCGGAAGGTCTGTTGATCAAGACCAGTTGGAAGATAGATTAATTATTTTATCACCTTGGACATGGTTATAATCACCCAGACTGTATTTATGAGTGGGAAATGTTTTCATGAAAGTTGAGGCAAGAGTGTTTTCTTGCTAGTTGTTGCATAGAAAGGGAAACATAGTATGATTATGTCTATTAAACTGCTAGGTGGATATCTTGTGAATGACTGCAAGCTCTCAACTGAGAGGGAAGCTCAATGTTGAGTGTCCCTATGAGGATTTTCATAAGCATGGCAGTGATATCCTGGGGGAGGATCTGGAAGTCTAATATGTCCATGTGCATGTATGACATGGAAAGGGTGCAAGCAATGATCTTGCATGATGAATGTTTGGATAGGTTTGTATGTGTTTGAATGCATGGGTTAATGCATTGTGAGGCTTCTTGACATGAAGACTTATTTTAATACCAATTAGGTATGAAAGTTATTAAATGTGAAAGTGATGCACATGCATGATATATATATATATATATATATATATATATATATATATATATATATATATA
>JASDQU010753269.1:62101-79657 GCA_032191745.1 Picea mariana | reverse complement strand
TTCGGGGAATTTATATAACATATATTATTCTTACCACCAATTTTATATAAATTGATATATATATATATATATATATATATGCATAGATATATACATCGATATATACATCTTTGAATTTGAAACATCAAATAAACCATTGTATATGGTTCAATTGTAAATAATAAATATTAAAATATATATTCCGACCTAAAGAGCATTTTCTAAACCAAGTGATTGATAATTCCAGGTTTAATTTCGACCTCACATACAATACTTTGATGCGAGTCATGCAAGTGTGGCACTGTGAAAATAGTTTATTGGGTGAACCGTCAGTCTCTGGGATCAACAAAATTGGAATTTTCATGGGAACTTGAATTTCTATTGAACTTTCGTACGAACTAGTATTTCCCAGAATATGCAGTATATCTGATAAAAAATAGTGGATCTATGTTACACATTATTTTGGTCACCCTGTGATCAACTGACGATATGTGTATGACCTACTCCTCTGTTCCCTGAAGCAACTAAAGAAATGAGACTTTCTCCCTGAGAAATTGAATCATCTTTCTTTTCTTAAAAACCCTATCCAAAGATATCGCCGCACCCTGCTAAATTCTTGGGGTGCGATGATGCTTGATCATCACATGCTACACCAAAATAGACCATGGTGTCGCCGCAGGTTTCTTGTGCTTAGCGTGCAACAATGCTCAAATAAGGGAAAAAGGTGAAATTCTCGAAAGTTCTAGAATGAAATCTTCTAGAAGATGAAGTGGGCTCCAATCAATTTGGATATTACTCGCTTTTCTGATTTAGTGGGATCATCCTAATTTCCTCATCCATCCCTCCTCACTCTTTATAAAGAGTAATCTCTCATGGGAAAAGTTAGGTTGTCTTATGTATGAAGAATTTTGCTGAAGATTGTATTTGTGATAGCTTTGTTTTAGCTTTCCAAATCAGGTTATGAATACTCTTCATCAAAAGCATTGGAGCAAAGGTGTGTGTGTTGAAGCAAAGGGACATTGGAAGGGACCTTACAACTTCAAGGCATATGTTGTATTCTCCACTTTCATCAATATAATGCAGCAATACATTCATTCCCTATAAAAGTGTCTTCATTTTTATTGTATAACTCCTTGATCTTATACATAGATTTCATTGGAATATATATATCATTGCTCTCTTTCTTTGTTGGTTTGTGTCTCTTAAACAAGTTCAATATCCCACAAGTCTAAGGATGGAGCAAGGACGACACTAGCGAGGATCAAACGACGTTTAAATGGTATGCCATTTACCCCTTATCGAACTAGTTTATATCACAATGAAATCTAAGGAGAAACTTGTATTCTGCTCTATTTTGTTCTAATTTCTTGTTGAAGTTAGGGAGATCAGTTTGTGTCCACACTTACTGATTTGTCCGATAACAAAATTGGTGACAATTGTCTTGGCATCATTTGTCTCTCGTTCGACCATCCATGAGTCTGTATGTTGGGTCCTCCTTGAGTCAATGCCGCCAAGACAATTGTCGTGTCATTCATATGTTCAAGAGAATTTCAACAAAAACAAGCCTTCTATCGAGTCGACCATCTGCAATCCTCAAATTCTTACCATGTCGACCTTCCCTGAGTCAGTTCTGAATCACTTTATACTCTGATATGCTTAAAATCTATTACATATTTTGTGTCATTGATAGGGGATATTTTAAGGCCCTCCTATGACGAGTCTCTTCCTATTGACTTCAACTCATTATCCAAGAATTAGACTTAGAAATCATTTAGTACCTTGGAACCTGCATGCCTCAATGGAAGGTTTCCTCATTTTCAATAATGGGTTCACATCATTGGCCCCTGATTGGAAGATTCCATCGAGTGCTCGACTTCAACTCATCAATTCACATTCATTGGATTGTACTAGAGTACCTTGGGAGTCATTGACATCAATGGTGATTTCTCTCGCACTTGTTAACAATATCCATTAATAACCGGTAATCAAGTGGTTTCTACCATGTTCAACTTCGACACCTGTAATCGCATGGCTAGATTCGTACTTCGAAACGATGGAAAGGAAGACCGTGGATATCACCATATCAGTCCAGGTTGCGATGGAGTATTCATAAGTCTGTACTGACACATAGATCCACCGTGTATGTCTCGTGGCTATGTCAAAATTTGAGTTTTTAGAGCATAGATCCACAATGTATTTCTTGTGGCTATGTTGAATCATGATGACATGGATCCACAGTGTATGTTCGACGGCCATGGATCACTTGACACTTATGATTAGAGTCACTAGTAGTCTGAGTATGGGAGTACCTACCTCAGTGAATGGTATATTATTATGAAGATGCTTGATTGTTTGCAGGTTCCCGACTGATGTGCTCCTTGTTCTCGACACACACATTCTACAAAGAATTTTAGCTGTCACATGTTCCAACTTCATACTTTGGGGGCAATTATTTTACACATTATTTTGGTCACCCTATGATCAACTAACGATATGTGTATGACCTACTCCTCTGTTCCCTGAAGCAACTAAAGAAATGAGACTTTCTCCCTGAGAAATTGAATCATCTTTCTTTTCTTAAAAACCCTATCAAAAGAGATCATCGCACCCTGCTAATTGTTTGGGGTGTGACGATGTTTGATCATTGAATGCGGCACCAAAATGGACTGCAGCGTCACCGCAGGCTGCTTGTGCTTAGGGTGCGACGATGCTCAAATAAGGGAAAAAGGTGAAATTCTCGAAAGTTCTAGAATGGAATCTTTTAGAAGATGAGGTGGTCTCCGATCGGTTTGGATCTTACTCGCTTCTCTGATTTAGTGGGATCATCATAATCTCCTCATCCATCCCTCCTCACTCTATATAAAGAGGGATCTCTCATGAGAAAAGTTAGGTTGGCTTATGTATGAAGAATTTTGTTGAAGATTGTACTTGTGATAGCTTTGCTTTAGCTTTCTAAGTCAGGTTATCAATAGTCTTCATCAAAAGCATTGGAGAAAAGGTGTGTGTGTTGAAGCAAAGGGCCATTGGAAGGGACCTTGCAACATCAAGGCATAGGTTGTATTCTCCACTTTCATCAATATAATGGAACGATACATTCCTTCCCTATAAAAGTGTCTTCATTTTTATTGTATAACTCCTTGATCTTCTACATAGATTTCATTGGAATATATAATCGTTGCTCTCTTTCTTTGTTGGTTTGTGTCTCTTAAACAGGTTCAATATCCCACAAGTCTAAGGATGGAGCAAGGACGACACTAACGAGGATCAAATGACATTTAAACAATATGTCATTTATCCCTTATTGAACTAGTTTATATCACAATGAAATCCAAGAAGAAACTTGTATTTTGCTATGTTTTGTTCTAATTTCTTGTTAAATTTAGGGAGATCAGTTTGTGTCCGCACTTACCGATTTGTCCGATAATAATCTATATAACGATTCAAACATAATATACAATATATCTAATAAAAAATAGTGGATCTCTACGAGAGTTCCTTTGTCCGAATCATTGTTTCCCAAATGCCAAGGCGGTGCATTATATCGAGATTGGAACTCATAGTGGAAAGAAATCATGAAGCTCCTCGATTGAGTATGCATATGCGTATGAAAAATGACTATATATTTGCCAAAGCATCTTCAAACAGACGGATAAACCCTGGTTTATTGTAAAAGACACAACATCCTATAAAGAAGAGGAATATTTTATTGCCCAGATGCAAAAACAGATGATATCCGACTGTGCATAAATGAAATCGTCTCCATTGTTCAAAGATCATATCAACTAATCCTAGATGTAATGGAGAGCTTCAGTTTTCAGTGAAGATTGTCTCAAGTTTAATAGGCGGAAATCTTAGTCAGATCTGTGCACATTTGACCTTGAAACCAAAGAAATGTTATAGATTGGATTCGGCGACAACCTGGCTATGCCTCACAATTGAGTTGGTGGGAGGAGACTATTGGCATTATGCTTGTATTGACACAAAAAAACTTTCATGGACACAACATTACAATTTGTTGGCACAGATGCTAGAACACAGTGCCATTTCAATAATTTGAGGTTCAATCCGTTTTATAGTCTAGGTGAAATCTCATCACAACTTATGTTGTGTGGTTCACTGTTTGTTTGGTGGCATCTTTGAACCTCTAACTATAGTAGGGCAACTCACCAAAGCGTACAATAGAGCATTCAGAGTGTACAATGGAGCGTTGAGTGCACCATCGAGAGAGTAAATCAAAGTATTAAATAATATGGATAAGTAGCATTTTTTAAAATTAATATTTTATTCTGACAATTTCTATTAAAATGAGATAAAAAATTTCTTATCGTTGTTATTAACCAATAAAAAATTAACATTTTAAAATTTTATAAATAAAAAAAATATTTTTATTTAAAAAAAAATTAAAATAATAATTTTTTTTTACAAACTTTCCAAAACATTATGCAAATAAAGTCAAAGCTATTTGACTAATGTCGGCATGTATCAAATAATAATGAAGATGAAGTACATGCCTACATGCAACCCCTCAACCTAAAAATGACTTC
This sequence comes from Picea mariana, assembly GCA_032191745.1. Classification (NCBI taxonomy): domain Eukaryota; kingdom Viridiplantae; phylum Streptophyta; class Pinopsida; order Pinales; family Pinaceae; genus Picea; species Picea mariana. The sequence goes on along the minus strand of JASDQU010753269.1, from coordinate 75,134 downwards.
AATAAAATGATGAAACTCATTTACTACAATTAAACTCCATTGAAAATTTCAAATAAAGCACTATTAAGTAATAATAATAATAAATAAATATTTAAATGATATAAAAACAGAAAGAAAAATAAATAATAAATAAAGTAAAAGATGAAAATAAAGAAATAAATTGAATTATTTTATTAACAAGTGTTGCATGACAACTTAGTCCCTGCCAAGTAATAAACTATGTTGTCTTGTAATACTAGTGTCTCTGTTTCAGCTTTATATTTCTATTCATAATTGGTATTACACAAATTTCAATGTGCTTGTGAGATCAAGATAATAGCTTCAACCCTTTAACAAATACTACTGAAGAAAAGATCACAAATCATAAGCCACACAAGCTACACTGACAAATCATTTTTCTTTGAGAACCTCTTACCATCTATCAAATCCTTGCAAAGTCCAAACATGCAACGATAACTCAATAAGTAGTTATAAATCATAATTAGCTCCATCAGTTTGAAAATGCACTCATTTTTAGCACCTGGTTGTACACATTTGGAAGGGTTTCAATTGTAGATATAAACAAGCATTAAGTGCTCTATTGTTGAGTATCATATATACATCTTGTTTGTCCATAAATGCCATGTGCTTATTATTATCCTAGATATACCTCCTATCCATAAATCCCCATGACTCCACCTAGAGATTATATCATATTTATTTTTGTTCATTCGTGGAGAAGAACCTAATAAAATTAATGCATGATAGACCGTATCTATCATTTTTGTTTAACAAGAAAATGGTGTGTTGCTAGCACCGACAACACGCAAGCCAGTACTAGCAGGAACTTGTGACTTGGAAAGGTTCGAGACGTCTTGCACTCAGGACGCCTACCCTTCGAGCCTCATCACAATGGGCCTAATATAGATAAACATGCACAAATTCTACCCCCAATGGTTTTAAACCTGTGACCTCCAAGGAAAAAAACACATGTTCTTAACCATTAGGCCCAATCATTGTGCAAAACCACCCAATGAAATATAGGTCAAATAATTAAATAAATCTTGTAGGTAATGTCACAAGTTTACTATATAAAATCATGCCAATGTAAATAATTTATCTAACCAGTGTAAATGGTTTCACTTGTTATCAATTTCAGAGACGCGGAATCATGTCAATTTTGATTGGAGCATAAAGTTTTTCCTTAATAAAGCTAATTATTATCCTATAATCCTTTGAACATATGCTTTAGTTTTCAACATTTTAAAATGACATGCTTTGTAACCTATGAGAAAATATGCATATTATGTGATGACATTTTCATTCTCGAGTTTGATTGACAACATCAATGTACGAATACGATGACAACTTAAACAAATTGATGTAGTTTTAAATTAAATAAAGAATTAGTGTATAAACATGATGTCAGGCTTAAACCCCTTAAACACAATGTCAACAAGCAGGTATGGTGGTACTTAAAACAAAATACATTATATACGGACTTTATTCAGGCTCATTTCTAACTTTTAAATTTAGTCACAACGACCGATGCACACGCTTTTTTCTTTTATAGAAAATCATGAGGCTCACAGTAACCAAAAATCAACTTATAAGAAGAGATATCACATTAAAACAAGTCACCGGGGATTTGGCGGCAACCATTTTGTGTGGGGAAATGGGAAGGATGGTTTTGATCGATTACACCATAAATTCTGGCCGAATGTGAAGGACGGTAGAGCAGAGCAGAGGTGTACCATTGGTACAGAGTCATAAATTCTAGCCGTCACCTCCACAATAAAGGGATTTAATTCATGGACCAATTATAATACAAACAAATGATTTATATTTTTTTTTATGTAAAAATTTAACACAACCATGTTAACGTTATAAATTTATGGTCAACAAGTTAACTAATAGATAATCAACTTACCAACTCATTGCTACAGTCAACCTACCAACTCATTGTTATAGTCCCCTTGGCAGAGATTAATAAAATAAAAAAAAGAAAATGTAATTTTATAAAAATCTAAATTAAAAAAGGCAAAAAAAACTACATGATTAATTATTTATTGATTTAATTTATGTTGTAATTAGGATTGTAAAAGGAATAAAATGGAAAACAGGCAAGTAATGTGACAAAATAGAGTAAATGCGGCAAAATCAAATAAGGAAACAAGAAATAAACTTTCTATTAAATGAAAAAAATTTAGAACTACATCATGAATGGAATGATCTCTTTTACAAATGAGAGACCCATATATCTATAGTAATTACAGGGTGCCTAGTAAGAGTAACTTTTTTTCATTAATTTATTGTTATTTGTTTTATTTTTTAAATATCATGGAGAAATACCATGGTTTACAAAAAAACCATGGGTGAATTACCATGGGTTAATTTTATTGGTTAAAAAAAACTATGCACATGGTTTTTCTTTACTTATTATTATTATTTTCCCACCAAATACCATGGGCGTATATTATCGATGGTAAAAAAATAAATTATAATGGTGATTTGGTGGAAGAGGTGGATGGCCACCAATTTCCACTTGGATCGGTCCTTCGCCCTTAGTAAACAATTGTCCCCATTGTGTCAAGTGCCCTCATCAGATGGGGAAACTTGTGTTGAATTTGGCTCATGGTGAACCACTTGTCGGCTTTGATGACCCAATAGAGTTGTATGTTCTATTGGTGGGTCATCCCTGTATCCATGATTCAATCAACTGTAACATGCTCAAGGACGTCAAAGTTGAGTTTTGTATGGGCCAAGTGCTCAATTACCTCTTAGGTGTCCAATAGAGGTGGAAAATATGAGAGAAGGAAATCCACATTGAAGGTTAGATGCAGGCCAAGGGATGGGGGAATACTTAGTTCAAAAACATTCTCACTTACAACCTTGGTGATGGTGTAAGGCCCATATCGAAGTGGTCGAAGCTTCCAATGGGGTCCTGCAAGATGATTTTTCTGCAAATGTGACCAAACCTTATCACCAACCTGAAACTAATGTGGAAAGTGATGTTGGTCATGTCGCCACTCATACTTGGCATGGGATTTTTGCAAGATCCCATTGACTTGTTGGTGGCTATGCATAATCCTTTCAACAATTTTGGTTGCACAATCTACCTCGATCCGACACTTTATTTTCTCGTTCTTCGGGAAAGAGCATCTTTAGATTAGACCGTTGGGTAAGGGAGCATTGTACACCAAGTCAATGGAATGATTGACTTAGAAGTGTAGAGGCACCTCTTTAGGTGAAAAAATATTGTTGCACTCCTCTATAATCTTATTGACGTGCTTTTGTTGTATAGAAAGGTCTTGGAGCAAGGGTGTAGTGGTTGCAGTGACATTTTGTTCACCTTCTGACCGAATCATGAAGAGGCTAAACTTTGTGGTATGAGATATTACTTTGTGGCATTGTTTTGTCGAGATCAATGAAGTGGCAATAGTCAGAACTACCTTTGGTACCCTATAGAGCTAACCCCCCAGAGTAACAATGACACTACGAGGTCAAGACTCGTAAACAACATGACGTTTCCACATATATAGTTTTCCTAAAAGAACGTCACAAACTTCAAGTGGGGCAACATCACACAATACCTCATCCTTGAAGGGCTTGATGCCGTAGGAAAAACAACACTGCTGGCTGATTTGAAGGTCTCGTCCCTGACTCAACCATCCGATGGTGTATGGTTGGGGGTGTGGCATTATCGACAACTTCAATCTCTTGACAACCTCAGTTGAGATCAAGTTCTTTTGACTCTCATTGTCAACAATAACATGCAATGGGGTTCTCTTTACCTGCATCTGTGAGCAAAAGATGTGCTCCCCCTCCTCAGGGTCCTTTGGTTCTTCTAGTTGTATTATTGTGGTTGCAATGGCAGTAGTGGGTTCTGCATAAATGATATGTTTCCCTTTATTGTGCTCTAAGTCAAAGATGAGTCAGGTTCTGATTCTTTTTCTTTGAGCTCAACCATTAATGATTGTTTCGAGCGACATAATGATGTTTTAGTGGCATTAGATAGGTACTTCCATATGGGTTTGTGCCAACACGTGGGAGTTGTCCTAAATGCCTCTTAGAACCTTAGGAAATTCACTTTATTAAGTGATTAATAAAGTGAATGCACTTGTGTAATAAAGTGAGTTTAATTTAATTAAATACCTAAGTATTTCACATTAGTAATTAAATCAAGTCCTAGCCATTAGATCTAAAGTGAATGTGAGATTAGATCTCAATCGTTGACCACTTTATGAGATCTAGGGTTTTCGATTTAGGGTAAAATCAAGGTTATAAAAGGCAACCTTTGTGAGAGGATGAGACACACAGAGAGTGCATTGAAGCAAAGAGTGATTCTTTGCTCATGTACTCGCGTCACACATAGAGTGAGAGAGTGAGATTTCATTGATTGAGTGGAGAAGAACATTCATCCAAGTGTGGAGGGAAAGGATCGAGGATAGTAGCAAAGGGGCAGTAATGAAGATAGTATCCAACCAGCAAGATCGAAGGACTGATCTTGAGGTTTGTACAACTTGGCTATCTGTTTTTTTTGTATTCCTCAGGTGGGTCATTTTTCCAAGAGGGGAGCCCAGAATAATAACAATAAATCTCATAGAACTGGTTTTCCCTCTGGGGTTTTTCCATGGGTAATTTACCAAGAAATATATTGTGCAATGTGTATGGTTTCAGTTTTATGCTTCTGCTGATTTAATTCATTAAGTAACCTAGTTGTGCATTTATTTAATAAAGCGATTTTATTTGATCTAAGTGTCGAGTGCTAGGTTCAAAAAATTAACATGGTATTAGAGCCGAGACTTTGAGGGAACCAGATTTGCATTGACAAAATTTTATAGCGCAAGAATATTTTTTATTTTAGTCTGCACGTCAAAGACTAAAATAAAAAATAAAATACTAAAAAGGATCTAATCATGTAGAAAGAATCTAATACATATTTTTCCGCTATCTTGAAAGGTCCCAACAACAAGCTGCCAAAATTTTGATGCAGTCCAGGTTTCTCTCTTCTTTTGTCCCACATGAGAACCAAATCTCCTTGCTTGAATTCTCTTGGTATCGCTTTGCAGTCAAAGGTTCCTTTGAATTTATCTTGGTTATTTACCATTTGATCAAAATCCATCCTTCAAGTCTCCTCCAATTCCATGAGTTGGTCAATTCACCCTTGTAATGCCTCTTTATTCGTGATGAAGTGTTGGGCTAATTTCAAAGCTGGGGTTTAGAGGTTTATACATAGTGGCGCTTCCATCCTGCAAACTAATTCAAAAGGGGTCTTCTCAGTAGAAGTCTTAGTAGTTGTGCGATCTGCCTAAAGGGCATACTTGATCTTTCCATCCCAAATTTTCTTGTTTTCTCCAACAATATTTTTTACGATATTCATGATGTTCTTGTTGCTGGATTCTACTAATCCATTTCCTTGAGGGTAATAGTTTGAAGAGTGTGATAAAACAATCCCATATTTGAAACAAAACTCATTGAGTGTCATTAAACCGAAAGCCTTGGCATTGTTAGTGGCAATCTTGGTAGGAACACCAAATCTAGTGATAATATTTTCCTCAAGGAATTTCATTACTACTTCTTTCGTTGCTTTCTTCGTTGGGACAACTTCCACCCATTGGTAACCATTGCTAGAGTTGTCTTTGAACTCACCAATGAAATCTAATCCCCATTGCTGAAAAGGTGTCTCTACAACGAATGGTTTAAGAGGGAGGACATAGAGGCGTTTCTTTCCAATAAAGAATTGACAAGGCTAACATGATTTGACATATCGATGCGTGTCGAAGAAGATAGTGGGACAATAATATCCTACCCTTAAGATCTTGTGGGTAGTGGTGCAAGCGGGGAAATGACCCCCACAATACCCTGAATGAAATTATGTAGGAAACTTGTCTGTGTCTTCTTTATTTACGCATATGAGGATTACCCCATCGAGGATCCTCCATCCAGGGATATCTTGTGTCAAACAATATTTCATAACCTTGAATCTTATAGCTCTCCTCTTATGTTCCATCAAATGATCAGGACAAGAAATATTCTTCAAATAGTAAATAATGTTTGAATACCATTCGTCGTTCTCAATTTCACTTGTGACAACATTGATCTACTCTTTTTCTCCCATTTCAATAACTTCCTGATTTCTTTTTGTCATCATTTTGGCTAATCCTTAGCCTTTTATTATCTTGGATGGATTGATCTCCAAGACATATTACTGTATTTGTGAGACCCACTTTCCTCTTGATCCGAGATAATCTTGTTGTGATAAGACATCTTTTACAATTGGGTAAGGAACAAAAGCTTTAATCTTGTTATACCCCACACACATTCTAAAATGCTTGAGGGACTTGAAAAGAGCATAAGCTTACTTTTATGTGATAGTGTAGTTTAGTTCTGAGTCTCTAAGGGTTTTTCTCATGAAAGCAATCAGTTGCTCATCTCCTTGATCATTCTTTTGCAAAATGATTCATGTGATGGTGTCTTCTGAAGCAAAAGAGAAAATGATAATGTCTGCGCTTATTATGACATGTGTGATATTTATTGCCTCCTTGATATGTTGGAAATCCTTCTTGCCATCACCGTCCCACTTGAAACGATCATCCTTTTTTAACAAGCGATTTAGAGGCTTCACGATCTTAACAAAGTTGGGGATGAACCTTCTAATGAAGTTGATTTCACCAAAGAAAGATTGTAAGGACTTATTTTCTTCAGAGAGATGGATTTTCTTCCTGGATTCAATTCTAGAGGGATCCATTGAGATCCTGTCCTTGGAAATGATATGTCCTGATAACTTCCTTCTGTCTACACCAAATATTGACTTCTTAGGATTAAGAGGAATGCCATATTCTCTGCATCTTTGAAAGACCACCCTCAAGTGTTGGATATGTTGAGTTCTTTTCTTGGAGATAACAGTTAGGTCATCTTGGTAGATTTCTATGAGTTTTCCGATCAAATCCTTGAAAGCATAATCCATGGCATGTTGGAAAGTATCATCTGCATTGGTTAATCCGAAAGGCATTCTAAAATACTTATAAGTTCCCTAGGGCATAGTGAAAACAATTTTAAGTTGGTCATCCTCCTTTACCACTACTTGGTTATATCTTGAAAAACCATCAAGCATGGACATCATTTCTTCTTCGGTGACCCTTTGCAAAAGGTACTCCATGTTCGGCAAGGGGTAGTTATCCTTAAGTGAAGCTTGATTTAAATTTATGAAGTCGAAACATATCCTAATGTCACCAATATTTTTGTGAACAATTACAGGATTGGATATCGAGGATGAGTACCTGATAGGATCAATTATCCCCTCCTCAACCATTTTTTGCAACTCCCTTTAGACTTGCGGTGCAACCTTTAGATTCATTTGTTTGAGCTTCTGCCTGAACGGTTTTTTTCCTTCTTTGAGGGGAATAGCATGATGTATAACATATTCTCGGTAAGCTTTTAGATCTTAATATGACCAAGAGAAAACATCTTTGAATTCCCTGATGAGGGCTATCAACTTCTCCCTTTCATTAGAAGTTGTCCCCTTCCCAAACTTAACCATTTTCGGAGATTCCTTGGTGCCAATATTAAACTCAATGACCTCATCATCGACTTGGCTTGACGTTTTCCCCGTATACATGTCATTTTGATCGAACAACCTTTCTAAGGGGATGATTCCCTTAGGCAAGGGTCCGTCAAGTAGATCTATAATCTCAATGTCCACTTCTTCAACCAATAGGTTTATCTGAGTTTTTGAGAATTCTCCCTCATTTTGAAGAAAACGTAAGATTCGGTCCTCATTATCAAAGACTTGCCAGTTCTAAGTTGTCAGGTATCGAGGGCTTGAAGTTTACTTCCACTTTGTAGAGACCGATTTCTTTGAAATGTTGCAAAGTAGAAGCAGAAATTGCAAGGTTGTCTTCCAGATGATTCTCTTCTCTAGAGATAGCTTCAATCGAAAATTCATCAACTTTTTCATGACATCCCAAAAAACATCTCTATATTGTTTCAACCTTGGGTTCTTTGCAGCGAAATTCCTATTGATTTGTGAAACAATCAAATCTGAGACCCCTCTCACGTGTAAGGATTTGATGTTCATGTCAATAGCAAGGTTCACGTCCAAAATGAGGGCTTCATACTCGAATACGTTGTTAGTACAATTGAACTCAAGTCTATATGAGAAAAGGATAGTTTCTTTATGTGGTGATACCAAAATCATCTCAACACTTGATCTTGAACTTGGGTGTGCGCCATCGAAATCCAAACCCCAACATCCATCCCTTTTATCTTCATCTCGAAACAAAGAGTTTGCCAAGATAACGATGTTTTTGATCCCTTCATTGAGAATTTGGTGGGATGAACTAAGACAATCTTTGATTGTTTCCTTAATAGCTTCTTTATGGGTTTAATCTTTTGTGCTGGACTTTTCTGGTACACTTTTCAAGGTGAGAAGTTCATTTTCCTCACGAGGTGGAGGCAACGTCTTATGAACATACCTCTAAAGACTTTAATCTTCCTTTTGTGTTGTTAGGGTTCTTTCACTCTCTAGTTTTTCTTCTGCGAGAGGGGATACATTTTTAGGTTTTGGATCTTCAACCTTTTTTACAAAACCTGTTATTTGACTAGCAACTTTGTTGGCAATTTCTCTTCTCTCCTTGCGCAAGTAGGCTTTGGTGACATAGAAAAGGTCGGGAGGCGAAGCAATAAGGCTAGTAACTTGATTTATTTGTATGACCTCTTCAAGGGATCCTTCATCTTGATGGTAAGAGGAAATTAAGTTTTCATCTATTTCACATGCCCTTTCTTGGGCTTCCATCGAGGTAGAGGGGTGATTCTTTCCTATCATACGACCACATAGATCATTTATGGTCGACATGTAAAGTTTGAGGACAACATTCTGTGTGGGCTCATAATTCTAGGGAAATCTCTTTACAAGAGTGTTGAACTAGTCATTAAAGGAATATATGCTTTCCCTTGGTGTCCTCTTGCATTGACAGATTTGATCATAAAGGGATATGCAAACCTTTTTCTGCGTGAACATCTTGATGAACAGATTTCGAAATATATCCCAGTTGGTAATCGCCCTCGGTGAAATACTGTTATACCATTGTTTGGCCTTCCCAATGAGAGAAGAAGAGAAAAGTTTCATAAGCATGTCTTCATGTTGGTCATAAGTTTCAAAGGCAATGAGAAAGGCATCAAAAAGATTCTCAGTCATAGTTGGGTCTTCTTCTGAAAAAGGTGGGAAGCCATTCCTTGAAACACTTTGGGATCTTATGAGGTGATCCAGGGATCTTTGTTACATCCAAAGGCTTGTATGCATCCTTGACCCACTTTTTTTGGGGAGTGTTTGGTGAGCAAGGTACAGATTAAGTTGAAGGACCCGAGGAGGCATGAGAGGGCAAAGGATCACGAGGTTTGGATATGTTTTTAGGAATTTTAGGTAGAGGTGGGGGGATAGGGTAGTCCATCCACCTGGTATTCATCATGACGGGTTTTGGAAAGGTGGAGTCACCAAATCATCATTGTCTTATCAAAGAGAATAAGGAAAAGGGAACTTCCCTCAAGTGGAGTCGCCAGGAAGGCTAGGGGTAAAGGCCTCAGGATTAAAACTTGTCAAAGTGTCGTTAGGGCATGAAAGAGGATTCAAAATCCTCCCCAACAACGACGCCAAAATTTTATCGCACAGATTGTAGGTTGGACAAAGCCCGACCCAATCTATAAAGGTGGGACAACTGTGAGAGTATCTACCCACTGTCACCTTAGATAGATACTCCCCTCGCTTTAGTGACGATGAAAATCACCACAAGGGAGGAATCCTAGTGACCCTAAGGGGGTTGAGATGGAAAGTGAGATGATGGAAATGAAATCCCTATAGATCGAGTTAGGAAGTGGAAAAAGTCTTGGATAAGAGTTTTGTTGGTAGGGGAAAGTTCTCAAAGTATGGTGTACCTGCAAAAGAGTGATATACCTGCCCGAGATAAGACAAAATGTAGATATACAAGCTAGATAATCAAATCGACAAGCAAGTGAAGATTGCTATCCTATATTTCATCAGTAAACAAGAATATATATCAACAAGTAAATGATAATAATGGCTACCAAATATATCACTAAAAGTCTAGTAAATGATGCAAGAGACCAAGCTAGCACTTACTTGTTTAACTCTAGTATAATAGAACAAGAATTTAGTGACAATAGAAGGTTGTTAGATGATGTTATCAAAAATTTATTATAACAACCAAGTGGTTGTAGAAAATTTTTGTTACAACAACAAAATCCAACCACCGTAATGAGCAAGTAAACCACCCAAACGATAGCCAACTTCAAGTAGTTTAATTATGGTAGCTTCCAAAAAAAATTCAAAGGTTGAATAGTGAGTAAAAGATAGATTTTGAGTGAGTTTTGTTGCAGCCCTAATGGTTGTATCTTTTAATTGATTATAAATAGAGAACTACTAAGCCAACCTAGATGCTTTAGTGGCTTAAGCGACCTTGTGACACTAAGAAAATATTCCAACTTGAACAAAATCAATATCTCTCAAAATCATGTGTACCAATGCAAATGATTTTAGTTCTCCAATGCAATTTTAGATTAATGACTTGTTAATGGGTTATGAAATCTTCTTGTATAAAGTTAGGTCTATTGCTTCTCTAGGGGTGTAAGCCCATTTACTCCCTAGAGCAAACAAATCTAACAAGGTAAGTCTAGGAAGGTGTAAGCCCTTTACTGCTCCTAGAAACCTTTGCAATAGTTTATTCAGTCAACAACAATGATAAACTTGGTGGAGGGTGTATGCCCTTATACTCCTCCAAGGGTTTTAGCCAAAAACAACTTTAAAACAAGAAATAAAAACCAATAATATGCAGAAATTTCTTACCAATTTCAAGAGACATGCAAAATAAACCCTTATCTACCAAGATAATTTCATCACCATAGAAAAATACAAGCCTCCAAGAGATAACACACCACTTAGCGCCACTAGACAAGTATTTAAAATCCAAATAACATCAAAGACAAAGACATGAGTTTTTCCCAAGAGGGGCAAAAATTTCAGCCAAGTAGCTCTTCTCAAGTGAGAGAGTTATGGTCAAAATGAAATGATTTGGTCTCTTATTTATACAAGACCTCAACATAATGTTAATCCACATAACATTAGGGTAAACCACAAAATAAGGAGGCCAACCTCCTTTATTTTTCCCCTTTACAAAATAAAAATGATTTTTACACATAAGAAACCCTAAAAACATGATGTCATGCCCTAATTGGGTGATGTCTTGGCATTTCTAACAAAACATTGAGCTTGGAGAGGAAGTCGTTGGGCCTCCAAAGGCCACCTCTTCATGCGCTAGGGTTTTCTCTCCATCAAGACATGCCAATCCATCAATTCATCACCACCATCATCAAACCCTAGCCTCAAATCATGACATCAAGCCCTAGAGAGAGAGACGTTTTGACCTTCCAAGGTCAAACGTTGGGTAAATTAGGGCTATGTATCTTCCTTCAAGGTGTCTTCTCTTGCCTCCAAAGGCAACACCCATCTTCTGGATACTCCTAAGGTGTGGGTCATGGCATCTAACCTGTGGGATACCTGCCCCGATGAAGGCCCAAGCTAGGCTTGTTCCTCCAAAAACGTTCACCAAGAAAGGTACTGCAAAGACAAATGAATGTGCCCTCCAAGGGTCTCAAGTCAAATGTATCATGCCAAGTAAAATCACATTTAATACAAGAGACACCTAAACATGTGCAGTAAAACTACCTTATCAAATTAATTAAGTGATAAAAGACGTTATGCAACTTGCCAAGTTTAGGTATGGGAGGGTTGTCATAGTGACCTATTAGGTGAGTCATTCCTCAAGTCAATGAGCATTTCCCAGGTGGACCCTTTCTGAGCCATGAAAATAAGATGAAGTGTATGGGGGTAAAACTTTTGGGCATGGGGTTAATGACATACAAGGGTTTGCATTGCCTCATTTATGGGTGCCTTTGTAGAGGGTGTGTTGCACCTTCGTTTCCAATGCAACCTTTTTCCAAGCCCATTTATTTGTCATTAGTTAATTAAAGTCCAATACAATTGGGTACTATAAGACATGGAAATAAAAGAGTACCGCAACGTCACTTGAAGCTAGAGGCACACAGAGTGCCATATGCATGGAAAGAAAGGGACACTGCATAAGTGTACACACCTCATCAAGTAGGACATCTACATAATGTGAGTTTTCTTTTGTAGGTATTTAAATTATTTTAGGAGAAACATTTCATTGTTCTCAAGACCTCTTTGGGTGAGCATCTAGAAGGTTATTGTTGGTCACTATAATTGCTTAATTAATTCAAACAATCAAGTGATACATAAATTGTCAACCCAGGGAAGTCTGTTTATTTCAAAGATAATCACGCACTATATATGCTCAATTCCAAAAGCAACTTATAGTTGTAGTAAAGGAAACTATATTAATCACACTTGCCTTGAATGAACTGAAGTTCTGACTTAAATTACAGGAAAGCAACCTACCTATTGCAGATCTTAAAGATTAATCTAAAGAATCCTGGATTACATTAAAATAACAATTGCAACAGGAAAGAACAACTATTCTATAACCAGAGAACAGGACCCTTACTCCCAAGCAGAGACTTCAACACCTTATTTCTGATTAACACTCTTTCATGAAAACAGTAATGTAGAGAAGGCTAACTCTATCTAGCAGAGAACAAGGCCATCTAATTCCTTCCCTTTTAAGCAGGAACCCTTAGCCCTATTTCTGATTAGAACACTTGCGGAAATAATTGAGATGTACAGAGAACAGGACATTCCGATCCCTTCCTTTCTAAGCAGGAACCCTTAACCCAGTCTCTGGCTAGCTCACTTGCAGAAGTAATTGAAATCTACAGTGAACAGGACATTCTGATCCCTTCCTTTCTAAGTAGGAACCCTTAACCCAGTCTCTGGCTAGCACACTTGCATAAATAATTGAAATCTACAGAGAACATGACATTCCAATCCCTTCCTTTCTAAGCAGGAACCCTTAATCCAGTCTCTGGCTAGCACACTTGCAGAAGTAATTGAAATCTATAG